>VMDO01025575.1:0-28003 GCA_007922755.1 Pedetes capensis
TATATAGTAAAAGATAGAGAAGACTTGGATGGGAAACTTAGATAGGAAGGGGGGAGGGGGGAAACATAGAGGAGGGTAAGGGGTAACCTATATGAATAATGCTTATCAAATTGCATATATGAAAATTGTCACAACGAAAAGCATGTCAAAATGAATCACATTATGATGTACATTAAAATTTTCTAATAAAAAAAAAAAAGAAAGAAAGCCCCTTGGAAGGACAGAGGCTCCAAAGAGAGGCCAAGCCTCCACATTTCTAGCAGCCAAGGAAATAATGAAGCATCCACCATTTTCCTGCACTGAGGATACATCAGGTGGGCCACCCTCAAGATTCCAGTTTTGCGGACTCTCTGAGGAGGCCATGAGGTCACACTGGAGATGAGGAGTGGCTTTAGATGGCTGCCAGGGAGCAGCAGCTGGTCATTGGTCCTAGAGCAGCACTCAATTGGAAGGCCTCCCAGGGCCAGTCCCTCTGCCTCTGAAGTTGGCCAGAAGCAGAGGAAGCTACAGAAGGGTGAGGCAGGGAAATGAGCTCCCACCCGGGGCAACTGACCTGAAGCCTGAGGAGGGAGAGAAACTGTAGCTTCAAATTGAGTTTAAAATGTGATTATTGCCCTGGACCAAACCCCTCTGAGGTTTGTGAGTTGAGTTACTGAGAAACTTCTTATTATTGAAAAGTAATGTGAGGGCTAGAGGTGTAGGTCAGTGGCAGAGCATGTGCTTAGCATTGCAAGGCCCTGGGATCCAGCCTCTGCCCCGAAATACATGGGTAAAATAAAAGAAAATTGAAAAACATAGGATTTACCCTACATTTCTTTCAGGACAGGAAAGAATTAACCTAACAGATTAAGGAGACAGTTGTTGTTGTTGTTGTTAGGTGCCGTTGAGTCGGTATCCAACCCATAGCGACCCTCATAGGGTTTTCAATGGCTGACTGTTTCGGGATTGCCTTGGGAGTGGATTGCCAGGCCCTTCTCCCATTTTTGCAGTGCTGGGAATCAAACTCGGGACCTCAGAGACTGCAGTGCAGCGCTCTACCAACTGAGCTAAATTCCAGCCCAAAAGAGACAGTAGGAAATAAAATTAAAGTTGCTTTTAGCTCATGGTTTTTGCTTATTCAAAATAATCATTACATACATGAAGGATTCCAACAGATATGAAATGTCTTTATCTAACAAGTTTTTATGAGTCCTTACTATGTCAGGCAACTTCATTAGGTATGAGGGATATAAATTCCATAGAAACAGCATCCCTTTACCTGCTATTCATTATCCACACTCCCAAACTGTAAAATTTATTCAGCACCTAGCATTCTGACAGGGATAGCCTCTGCTATGATAAAGAGATATATTTTTTTAAAGTTTTGGCAAAAAAACTTACTTGATTTATTACAAAGCTTGTGATTTCTAAGAAAAATATGCATTGTTAAACCTTATAGGCAGATAAAATGGAAAGTTGAATCACTAGCTGGGTAATTTTTAGCAGCTGAGTAATCAAAACAATTGTTTTGAGTTGGCTGTTTGGTCTGCTTTGCACAGAATGAAAAGTCTGATAGAATGTACTTGTGAGAACCATGCTGGCTGTCAGAAAGTAACTCTCAGGTCCCAATTTTGTTTTGGATAAGAGATCCCATCCACATTGTATGTCCATCTCTCTTTCTTCCCCTCCCATCCTCTTTCCTCTTCCTCTTCCTCTTTGTCTTTCTTTCACTTCCCTCCTCCTCCTCTTCCTCTCTCTTAACCCTCTCTGTTTCCCTCTCTTCTTTGTCTCTCCTTCTCCTTCTTTCCCACCCTAAACCTTTTTAGACACATAATTACCTGAATCTTTTTTGCATATTAGATATCTGTGTTCCATGTCTAGGATGCTCACTCCTAGGCAGAAAAACATGAAGAATTAGTGTCAGACAAATATTTCAGAATGTTCCCAGTACTATGATTTGCTTTCTGTCCCATTGTAAGTTGTTGTTCTTGTTAGGTGCTGTGGAGTCATGTCTGACTCATAGTGACCCTCACAGGGTTTTCAATGGCTGATCATTTCGGGATTGCCCCGGGAGTGGATTGCCACGTCCTGCTCCCATTTTTGTGGTGCTGGGAATTGAACTCAGGACCTCAGAGACTGCACAGCAGCACTTTACCAACTGAGCTAAATCTCAGCCCCATTGTAAGTTGTTGTTGTTGTTAGGTCCTGTTGAGTCATGTCTGACTCATAGCGACCCTTATAGGGTTTTCAATGGCTAACTGTTCTGGGATTGCTTCAGGAGTGGATTGCCATGTCCTTCTCCCATTTTTGTGGTGCTGGGAATCGACCTCAGAGACTGCAGAGGCATGCTCTACCAACTGAGCTAAATCCCAGACCTTTATTAAAAGTTAGACCTCTGTAAAATTTGCTATGGGAGTTGTTGTTGTTGTTAGGTGCCATCAAGTCGGTATCCGACTCATAGCGACCCTCTGTACAACAGCGGAAACACTATTGTCAGTGCTTCTCTGCTGTTCATAGGGTTTTCAATGGCAGATTGATTTTTGGGAGGGGGTTGCCAGGTCCTTCTCCCAAGCCTACAGCTTTCTGGTGTTCCCGGGTGGTCTCCCATCCAGGTACTAACCAGGCCCAACCCTGCTTAGCTTCCGAGATCTGACGGGATTGGATGCCACAGGGCTATGGCTGCAGGCTATCATGGGAGTTAATATGTGAGTATTCATTGATTTAGTCAACAGGATACAGTATGAGCCAATAAATCTTTAGTCCTTAAACTAGTGTGTCTTAAGAAGTAGACCTGAAAGCATCATATTGCTTTATCAATTTCCTGGGGAGGGGGTGTTTTAAGCATAAAAACTGTAGGCAAGGTAAGCATTGCCTGGGAAGTTAATTATTAGTAGCTCTTGAAAATGGAAGTACTGGCATCATACAAAAGAAAGCAGCTTGTTTAATAAATAATAATGAGGATACATAAAAACAACAAGTATTGAAGGAGGGTAGTGATGAGAAGCCTGCAGCCGTAGCCCTGTGGCATCTGATCCCGTCAGATTTCAGAAAGCTAAGCAGGGTTGGGCCTGGTTAGTCCTTGGATGGGGGACCACCTGGGAACATCAGATACTGTAGGCTTGGGAGATGGACCCGGCAACCCACTCCCAAAATCAACCTGCCATTGAAAACCCTATGAATAGCACAGAAGCCCTGATAATAGTGTTTTGCCTGTTATATGTAGGGTCTCTATGAGTCGTATACCAACTCAATGACACCTAACAACAACAACAACAGTGATGAGAAAGACAAGATCCCTCTCTGCTGTATCACCTAAGAGGGTGCTGATTGGACAGGAGATGAGCACACACTCAGAGGAGGGAATGTGGCAGGAAAAGGGGTTTCTGCCTGCTAAAAGAAAAAACAAGGTGGTGGAGTAGATGCTGAATGAACTGTTTAACCTCACCCTGTGACAAATTCAGCCTCCGTGAACAAATGTCCAGGGAATCTGTGCACAGGGATTTTTCAAGTGTTTAGTTCATTATTTAAGTGTTGTAACAGGTCACTTAATCCAAGATAATCAATATGTAAGAATTGCTACAAACTCCCCTCTGTCCAAGTAGCTTTGTTAGTCCTTGAGGATGATATTTGAGTGTAATCAGGCCACCTCAAATGGAATTGCTTTGGGTGATTTGCATTCTCCAGAGTTGCTCAATCCTGTCTTCTAACCCAACCATGAGCATTTTCCTCCAGAGATGTGAAATGTGTATAATAATTAATTGTCTGCATTTTAGGTGTAATTGGTAATGTCCAGCTCTCTTTAGTCTGAAGCATGTAATTTTCTTGTGATGACATTTTCAAGGAAGCCACCCCAAGACCTCATTTTGGGGACAGTAGGCAGGAGTCTTGCCCAGATACATCCTTTTAATCTTCACTGCCTCCACTGCAGCTAAATCTTTTGCCCAGACATTTGGAACAAATATTTGAGAAAGCTAATTTTCTATAAGTCGAATATCTGCCAATCTAGGATCACTTCAAATATTTTTAGAGATCTGCAAACTCTTATAAATTTTGAAAGATCTAATAAAAAAAGTAATGGAAACTATTTTCAAAGTAACTACATGATGGATTCAATTTATTCTGGAGATATCTCTCTCCATTTGGGATAAAGTATGCCAAATGTTCAGTTTAGAAGGAGAGAATAAAAGGAGTTTATAAGTTGCAAGCCTGCAGCCATACCACTGTGGCATCTGGTCCCATCAGATCTCAGAAGGTAAGCAGGGTCAGAAATGGTTAGTACTTGGATGGGAGAACACCTGGGAACACCAGGTGCTATAGGCTTGAGAGAAGAGCCTGGAAACCCACTCCCAAAAATCAATCCACCATTGAAAACCCTACGAATAGCAGTGAAGCACAATAGTGTTTCATATGTTGTACATAGAGTCACTATGAGTTGGACACCAACTCTACCTCACCTAACAACAACATAAGTTACAAGATGGGTAACAATGATTACTCAAGTTTAGTTTACAACTAATGGCATTTCTACCATGGTGGATAGAATGGTGCCCCCCACCCTACACTACCCCAGTATCTATCCCAAACCCTGGAGCCTATGAATCTGTTGTACATGGCAAGGGGAAACTAAGGTTGCAAATGGAATTGGGGTTGCTAAGCAGTGGACAGTGAGATGGGCAAATATTCCAGATTATCTGAGTGGACCAGTATAATCACAGGTGTTTTTTGTTTTGTTTTGTTTTTTGTTTTGTTTTGTTTTTTTTTAAGTGGAAGAGAGGAGGTGAACTTTTTAGTGAGGCTGCTGGGTCTTGAAGGATGCTGCACAGCTTCTCGGAACTGAAAAAAGTCAAGAAGACACATTCTTCAGGACTTCTAGCAAATACCCAGCCCTGCCATTGCTGTAATTTTAGGCTTGTGAGGCCTATTTTGAGCTACTGATCTCCAGAACTTCAGACAATAGATATATGTTTATTTTAAGCTACTAAGTCCGTGCTATTTTCTTATAGCAGCAGTAGGAAACAAATGCCCTGAACATTGTTTCCTTCTGGATCTGGGTCATTTTAAATAAATCAGCTAGTAGTATTTACTGGGTATCTTGACATATGAATAACTGTGTTGGGGGTGCTGGAAAGGTAGGGAGGAGGAAGGATAAATCCAGACCCTAACCATGGGCCTCCCTGTGTTGCCTATCCTGCCCCCAAGTCCCACCTCCTGCTCCTTCTCCACTTCCTAGGCTCAAACCCAACAGGTGTCCTCAGCTCCCTCAGACTTCCTGCTTTGAATGCTTGACTCACAATGTTCCCATGGTCTGGAATGCCCTTGGTTCAGATCTGCCACAGCTGACTGCTTCTGTCTCTTCAGCTTTGGTTTAACCTTTCCTCCACCGTTGGGGCAGTCTGATGTTCTCACACAAAATCCCAAGTCTCAGAGGCTTAAAATAGTAGTGCTTATTTGTCTACCAAGGCACAACCGTGTGTGTGTGTGTGTGTGTGTGTGTGTGTGTGTGTGTGTGTGTAGAGTATATTAGGTATAGGAATCAGGACTCGGCTGGGTCCCACGTGGCCACCAAGCCATTCTATTTCATGACCTCTCTACACCCTGGGCCCTTCTCAGAATCCTTAGCAGGGTCATCTGTAGTCACCTGGTGAGACACAAGGAATGTGTGGATTGTTTAGGCTAGGACACATGTACCTGCATTCCATGTGACCACACCTAATGCAAGAGGCTGAGCATGTCATCTTCCTAGGTCCAGGAAGAAAATTCAGCAAATGAGTGGGTAACAACACTGTTCTGCCTGCTCACCAGAGATGCCTCGTCTCCCACCCCACACAAGTCTGCCTGATTCGTCTCTGCAACGACACCATATTTATTCCTCCACAGAATTTTAAAGTCATTTGTTGGCCTCTTTGTTAATTGTGTCCTGCCTCCCTCTCCTCAACCCCAGAGCTACATGGGGGTAGGAACTTGTCTATTTTGTTCATGACCATAAGTACCAATATAGCCACATCGTGCCTTTCACAGAGAAAATTACCCATCAATAATAATTGAATCATCCAAATATGAATGAAGAGAAAATACAGGCCTTGTCTATGGAGTTGTTGTTCAGTGCCATCAAGTTGGATCTGAATCATAGTGACCCTATGTACAGCAAAACGAAACACTACCCAACATGATGCCACGCTCACAATCTATGTTTGAGCTCATTGTTGCAGAAACCATGACTTTTTCTCATTTTCAGTCATGCTGCATTATCAAAAGGAGGTCCCAGAAGCTTTACTCTATTCCCATCCTTAAGGTCAACTCTACTTGGAGGAGGCAACTCTTCTCCAGTCATTTCTTGAATGCCTTCCATTCATGGGGTGAGGCTCATTTTCTGGCACTATATTTAACAGTGTTTCTCTCCTATTCATAGAGTTTTCAATGGCTAATTTTTTCAGGGGGCTGGGATTTAGCTCAGGTGGTAGAGCACTGCTCTGCAGTCTCTAAGGTCCTGGGTTCGATTCCCAGCACCACAAGAAAAATGGGAGAAGGATGTGGCAATCCACTCCCAAGGCAATCCTGAAACAATTAGCTGTTGAGAACCCTATGAGGGTCGCTTGAGCCGGACATGACTCGATGGCACCTAACAACAACAAATTGTTTCGGGAGTGGGCTGCCAGGTCTTGCTCCCTAGTGTGTCTTAGTCTGGAAGCTCAGGTGAAACTTGTCCACCATGTGTGGGCCTCCTGATATCTGAGATACCCGTGGCATAGCTTTTGGCATGATAGCAACACACAAGTCCCCATAGCATGACAGCTGACAGACACATGAGGGTGTCTATGGGGTATCCACTATTGTAGCAAAGGCAGAGCAAGTAGGTAATGGACTTTCACAATAATAAATTTTAATAAGCAAACAAAAGCTTGTTTTATTATTATTTTTGAGTTAGAAGCAATGGGATTGAGGCTAAAGATCAAAAAGTGTTTGGAATGGCATTGTTTCTGGGTGGGTACTTGGAGTTGAACCCAGGGCTTCACTCATACTTTTTCCAAGTGCTCTACCACTGAGCTGCACCCCCAGCCCATTTTTAATGTTTTATTTTGAGTCAAGGTCTCACTAAGTCACGTGGGCAACCTCTGGCATTGAATTCAAGATCTTCCTGCCTGAGCGTTCCAAGATCCTCCTGCCTGAGCAT
The DNA here is from genome assembly GCA_007922755.1 of Pedetes capensis. NCBI lineage: Eukaryota > Metazoa > Chordata > Mammalia > Rodentia > Pedetidae > Pedetes > Pedetes capensis. Next base: position 7,151 of record VMDO01025575.1, read on the forward strand.
TCCGAGTTGCTGGGATTATAGGCAGGCACCACTCTTACCTGGTGTGGTCTTTTGGTTTTGGCATTTGAGTGTGGTCCTCCTGGTAAGCAGGTTGGGAGGAGCCATGTTCTTTTATTCTTTGAGGAGATTCATTCTACTCTTGTATTTCTGAATGGGGTGCAGACCCCTCAGATATTCCCTGATTCTTCTTTCACTCCTCCATTCACAGAGGTCAACCCATCTTTATTTCTCCCCTCCTACCACCTATTAATGTGTTTGTGGCAGCCTGAGTGACAGCATGCATATCACATGACTGAGTTTTCTTATATTGCTTCTCCTTTTCCTTTCTGTTTTCATTGTCTTTTCTGGCTCAGCCTGCACAAGCGGTATGTATCAGTCTAAGAAGTGAAATGCCCTACCCCAAGGAAGTGATATAGAGTGGTACCAGTGAGGCGTAATGGAATCCCACCTGTGGCATGCTGAGAAACCAAAGGTTTGTCTGTGGTTTTGTCCATCAGTTGATTAAGATCAGGATCTCAGGCACTGATGGGAGAAGGTTCTGGCCTTGTGGTGTTACCACTCATACTCCCTGGGTAAGAGGTCGAAGGAGGGTACTTGACTACTTTGCCCCTGACTCGTCCCTGGGGGTTGGAGATGGGACCTGCCAGGTTTACCAGGCCTACCTTGGCTCTTGTTTGGATCATGATTGGCCTGGCTCTGCAGATCAGCAAGATGAGACCCTTGTGGGCCTGTTTCCTGGAATCTCTAGCCAGGCAGGATTCCTCCACCTAAGAAGAGTCTCTCTTACCCTATGCTCTCTCATGAGGTAAGCACATGGCACTTTCTGGGAGTTATGGGCGGGGTGATTCTTGTGAAGAGTACACTAAACTATACTATATATTTTCTCTTCCCTTTCCTTCCCTCACATTGATGTTGTCATGAAGATGAAACACACTAAAACAAGCACTAAAACCAAGGATGTGTACAAAGACTTATCAACAGGAATGTTCAGTAATACAAAAAAAAAGGACACCAGTGTTCACATAAGGGAGAAGATAGAAATAAATGATACAGCCATAGAGTGAAGAATTTGAAAGCCATTAAAATTGATCACGTAGAAGAATATTAAACGACATGTAATTGTGTTCACATTTAATTTTTAAAATTTAGGCTATAAAACAGTGGATACCATATGATCTCATTTTTGTAATTAAAAATATGTAACAAATACATAAACAATGGAAATGACAAAGATCAAAATGAGGTGGTTATAATGGTAAATGGGATTATGAGTTATTTTTCCTTTATTCTTTGTATCCAATAGTATTTTTAATTGTTGTATAATGAACACACATTCCTTTCAAAAAAGGACATAAATGTAAAATGCTATTTTACAAAATTAGATGACTGTCTTAGTTGATTCAGGCTGCTATGATGAAAATACCATAGAATGGGTGGCATATAAACAGCAGAGAGGCTGGAAAGTCCAAGATAAATGGTTTGGCAGATTTAGTGTCTGGTGAGGATCCATTTTCTGGTTTATAAAAGGTGCCTTCTCCACTTATCTCACATGGTAGAATGGGGAAGGGTATTCTAGGGAGCCTCATTCATAAGGGCACTAATTCCATTCATGAGAGCTCTATCCTCATGATTAATTGTTTCCAAAGGCCCCATCCCCTAATACCCTAACATCAGAGAGTAGAATCTCAGCATATGAATTTTGAAAGAGTATAGACATTCAGCCCATAACATTGGCTACATCCCTAAATAATTACTTATTTGTAAAAAATGACTATTGAAATAAGACTTAAAATATAAAACAAGTCATTAAGTGCAATAGAAAATCCAATGACTTGCTTTTCTGTCCCTATTCCTCATTCTTACCACAGACCCTTTCTCTTCCTTTCCTTCCCACCCTACTCTTAATAAGTCCCTTAGCCCTGTGGATCTGGCCTCCTTAGCACCTGACGCACCCACTCCCCCCATTCTATTCTCACTGTTCCTACCTTTGTCATCTTGTGATGGCACTTCCTGCCATGCAGACTTTGCTTATACTGTTTGATGGTGGGCAAGGTGATTCTTGTGAAAAGTCCACTAAAGTATACCAGGTATTTACTTCCCCTTCCTTATATGAGGAACCAAAGGTGGTATAATCCCCAGGTACAGAAAGTAGGATGATGGTGTTAAGGGACTAGAGGGAAGGGGAATGGAGAACTGTTATTTTAATGGATATGGTTTCAGTTTTACAAGATGAAAAGAGTTCTAGAGATTGCACAATAATATGAATGTACCTAACACTACAGAACAGTACACTTAATAATGCCTAAGATGATAAATCTCATGTTGTATGTATTAAATCATAATTACAAATAAAAAATTTTAGAAGTTTACTTTGCAAGAGGAGCTGGAAAATTATCTCCCCATTAACAACAGAAAAATTCAAAGAATTCACCAACAAAAATTTCAAAGCATTCACTGTCAACAAATATTTCTTAGTGGTTACTGCATACAATACACTTGTGCTAAGAGGCAAGAAGGATATTAAGATAAATGCATCACAGTGCACCTCTCAAAAGAGATATCAGTATGGTCTGGATGATAAAATATGCACATAATTCAATGAAAATTCTAAGGAGTGAAATCTCATATATCAAAGAAGGAAGACATTCAAGATGACCTTTCAGGTGAATGGAAAAGGATGGGAGGAATCTGAAGTGAACTAGAAATAATTTTAAATTACCTATACTTCTTTTGAAGGGTGAATAATTAAGATTTTATTGACCTTTACCCTTCTCATTTGTTATAAATTATTTGAGATAGAATAATTCCAGGCATCTTTTCCGTAAAGTGTCAGGTGATTAAATAAACACTGTGGGATTATATGGGCAAAAGAGTTCCAGCGCCACCAAATCTCTCAGAACTAATTTCAATATAAAAATGACAGCCTTTTTAATATACAATAGTTAACCTGATTATAATTTAGTATTCAATTATGGAAGTACTATACAGTTTGTTCCCCACAGCTATACCACTGTGGTATCTGATCCCATCAGATCTCCGAAGCAAAGCAGGATTGGGCCTGGTTAGTACTTGGATGGGAGACCACCTGGGAACACAGGTGCTGTAGGCTTGGGAGAAGAACCTACGAATCCACTCACAAAAAACAATCAGCCATTGAAAACTCTGTGAATAGCAGAGAAGCACTGACAATAGTGTTTCACTTGTTCTACATAGGGTCACTATGAGTCAGACAGGGACTCAATGGTACCTAACAACAATAGAGTTTACTGAATTCTTGTGAAGCTATGATTTTTATCACATTCTTAGACAACAAAGCCATGTATTCATTTCTGTTTTTTGGATTGCCTCAGAAACAAGGAGATGAGAAACCTCATGTTCTGTATGCTTCTGGCCCAGGAGTTTTTCTCTAGTTATGAATACATTACTTTGTCATGGTTATATCTGAAAGAGAAAATATGTCAAAATTGCTTGGCCAAGCCTGCTTATTTTGATCCGCTCCATCTTTTTTCAGCTTTGGCAAGTTGGTGCTACGATTCCAGTTTCCCCCATATGAGGAAGGAGATTGCTGAATCATAGGAGTCCTAACCTCAAATTGAAGGTGAAAATAATTCCTTTGGGTAGTAATGTACAGACAGAGTCTGCAGAATTAAACTGATAAGAGATGACATTCCATTAGGAGGTTACAATAATAGGATCACCTTAAATTAAGCTCTCTGAATGAATAAAATAAACCTATTACTCTGAGGTTCAGCTCAGTCTTGTAAAATGCCTGGCACATCAGACATTCTGGAAAAATGTCAAATAGATGATAGAGAAAATATTCTGATAACATAGTGATATGTTTGAGGATCATCATATGTGATTAATTTCTTTTTTCCATTCAACAGATATTTCTTGACCTCTCACTTTGTGCTGGACACTGGTCTTAGTAATATAGCAGCCAATAAAAGGGGAAAAAAACCTTTTTCCTTAGGAATCTTGCCTGCTAATGAGGAACATGGGTTATCTTTTTTAAAATTGGAAAAATGCTAAGAAGGAAAGATAGTGCAGTGAGGGGTACTAAAGCACACTGAAATTGTAGATAGGATGGACCATAGATGAATTAAGAAATTTCTAAGAATTAGAACACACAAAGGATGATGGTATTTAACACCTTTCAGTTAGTACAGCACAAAGGCTATTTGTGGGAGTATGAGGCAAACTGGCTTTCAGGCTTTGCTTTGCCACTAATTCATTGGGTAAATTATTCCCTCCTCTGGGCTCAGCACCCAATTGTCAAATGTGCACATTGTACCACATGAGTTCCAAATCTTTTGGACTCTAAAATTCTGTGTCATCAATGTTTTTTTGGTGATCTCAAAGATCTATCAGGATCTTGCAGTTCCCCAGAGGTGTCAATATGACAGCTGACTATCTGTACCCTTGGGTTCCGAGGATATATTTATGGATTCACCCAACTAAGGATCAAAAATATATTTTATTAATTACATCTTGGCTGAACACGTATAGGCCTTTTTCCTTTTCATTCCCTAAACAATACGGTCTAACAACTGTTTACATAGCATTACATTGCACTAGGTATTATAAGTAATCTAGAGATGATTTAAAGTATACAGGAGAATGTGTGTAGGTTATATGCAAAGAATATGCCATTTTATATTAGTGACTTAAGCATCTGTGTATTTTGGTGTCCATAGAAGCCCTAGAACCAGCTGCAATAGGAAGGGATGCCTATCTGTTAAATACATTGGATTTGAGCTTCCTGGTCATTTAGATTCTGGATAAATAAAAATTTTGTCATATATATTGCACAGTAAAATCAAGTCTTATAAATTGTTTACCAGATGTAAAACTGCCATGTCTTTCTAATTGTTTTCTTCTATAATTTCAGGTAAGGCAATTTGATTCTTCTCATTGAAGATAAGTGTAGGGAGAGAGCAATTTATATGAGCTGATTATAGTGCATTTTGCTATAATTTCGTAGTGAAATAGCCTGGTTAGAATCACATATTCACTATGACACCTATTTTCTGACACAATTCAGTATCATGGAGGTTCCTTAGAAATTGTCAGTGGAAATGTAATTATCTGAAATGCGGAGATTACTTAGTGCAAATTACCCTGCATGTTATGGTTCCATGATATCTTTGTTCTAAAAGCCAGTTTCCAGGCAAAGTGGAATGTAGCCAGAGCTGCTGCTCCCAATGTGATATCTAACTTTACTGTAGTCATACAAAGAAATGTGTTTTATTGCAAAAGTCTTAGAATTATACTTTTAACTTGTCAAAGCAAATAACTCAACTTTTGTGGAATATGGAGTTCCTCCAGATAATGTTGGTATATCTTCTCTTTTTTTGGAGGTGGGGGCAAATCATATGGCCACTGGCACCTTGAGAGCAATTATTTGCACTGCTGATTTAAAAAAAACAATGTTTTGTTGCTATAAAAAAAGGATGTAGCTAGCCAGAAAACTAGGTTTCGATTTGGTCATTGTAGTTGAGCTCTGGAAAAACAGACTGTTCTTTTGAATTTCTGAACAATAAAAATTTGTTTAAGACATTTGCACAATCAAGATAAGTAACACATTTTGATAAAAAAAAAAAAAAAAAACTTGCCTTGGCAAAATACCTGCAGGACCTCTACACAGATGATGAGCAGAGTTTAAATTAAATAAGTGGGCACAAAGGGATAAAAGTAAACACTGGAATGTGGAGGTAATTGAAGCAGCAAATAGCGGCATAGAATTGGAAACATGTATAAATGCTGCAAATTTAAGTAATTTGGTACCATAGACCATTTTGTCAGTTCCCCAGGAGTTTTGAATAGGTGCAAGTACTGAGTTAATGAAATAAGAAATCTCTTTGTGTGTGGACACTATGTGTTTCCTAGGCCCTTGCTACACAAAGTGTGATCAATGGCCCAGCAGCATTCAGTGTCCTGGGAGCTCCGTAGACGGAGCCTACAGAAGTTCAGGCTTGATTCTAAACCTGCCAAATTCATCTGCAATTGAAAAAGTCTACATGTGCACATTGAAATTTTAGAAGCACTGCTATAGTGTTGTTGTAGCATTCATTCATTCACTCAACAAACACTTTTTTGGAGCTCCTTCTATTTACTAGACATTGGATGGGGAGAGGGTTATAATAATGAGTAAGACATGGTCCTTGTTCTCAAGAAACACAAAATCAGAGTAGAACATATGAGGTATATTAAAAGTTAGAGTTGATAGGATTTGTGCTTGACTGTAGGATAAGGATGGGTAGAAATTTGGATGGTGCTTCAGTGGTAGCTTTGGGTACGTGAGTGTTGGTACTATGTTTACAGAAGACTAGAAGTAAAGAGAGACTATATGTAGACTTAAGACATTGCGGGGTTTTTGTTTCTGTTTTGGTGGTACTTAGTGGTTGAAACCCAGGGCTCTCACATACTTTGTAAGTACTCTAACACTGGGCTGCACTCCTAGTCCAATTTTTATTTTTTATTTTCTGTCAGGGTCTCACTAAGTTACACAAGCTGCCTCTAGCCTCAAACTTGCAATCTTCCTGCCTCTGCCTCCCAAATCACTGGCATGACAGGCATGAGCCACAGTGCTGGCTAAGACATTGAATTTTGAGGCAACTGGAAAGTTTTCAGGTGGAATTATCAACCATTCAGTTGGATCTGAGAGCAAGGGTCAGCAAACTATGTAGCGGCACGGGTCAAATCCTGCCCTTCACTTATTTTTGAAAATAAAGTTTTATTAGAACACAACCATGATCATTTATCATTATGGTTTATGTATCGTGTCTGGCTGCTTTCACACTCTGAGGGCCGAATTTGGTAAATGCCACAGAGATTGTGTGGCCTACAAATCCTGAGGTATTTTCTCTCCATCCCTTTACCAGAAATTTGTTGGCTCCTATCCCAGAGTCTTGTGAAGAGCCCTGAGACAGAGAGAACATGTGGAATTCATAGCAGCTTAGGTGGTAGATTAAATCCCTGCTGGGAGGATATGCAATGAGAAGAAACAAGTGCAAGGTCAGAGCCCAGAGAGAAACTGCTTCCCTGGCTCATGTTGTGCCTTAGGAAGTGCCTCTGGCCATTCAAAATCATTTTTTTTCCTGATACCTTTTGCAGTTATTTGATTTTTTTTTAAACTTTGGAATGTGCAAATTTATTAAGCCAAGAAACTTGCACTAGATCAGTAAGCTATCCTGTATGTAACTTACAATGCTAATAACTTAGCAGACTCTGTATGGTAACAAGTAATGCTTACCTTTAAAAGAAAGCTGCAAGTAACATAATAGTTTCAGCCTCATAAGAGGGGAGAATCTCATCTTCCTCTGAAATAGAAAGGAAAAATTATTTTCTGCATAGATGCATTTAGCCGACTCCTATGGCAGGCAGTGCTGTGCAGAGGCACCCACCTCCGCAAAACTGTCCCCTTCATAGGGTCCCAGAGCAGGGCAGCCACAAGCTGACCTATCCCAGTGCCTTGCCCACATGAGAGGCAGCTGACCCCTCAAGCAAATGGCAGAGGCTCAGACAGAGGGGAACTCGATGCCCCTACAGTAGGCAACAGTTTAGTGCATAAAAACGGAATTGTGCATATGAAATCCACACTAAGCCATTTGGTCCCACGGACTCATATGTGCTTCTCAGGAGTCCCATCTAGGTCTTTGTGCATTACGAAGTATTAATGGAATCATCGCAAAAAGGAAAGGATCCCAAGGTTTTAATGGAATCATAGAGAAAGTAAAGGATTCAGGTATGGATTCTTAGAAAAAATGATGCAGGCAATGTTAACTACCAGGCTTCCAAGTGAGGGCTAAAAACCTGGGTACTGGAGGAGAAAAGAGCCCAGGGGGATGTCAACTTGCATTTTTGCCATGGGGCAGAAGTTCAACTGTCACCCTATTTTTGTACCTGCACAAAGGTGTCCTTTGTCTTCTCTGGTGCCAGGCATTGTGTGTCATGCTTCCCACACATCCCTGAATTCTCGTCCTTATGGACATAATTCAGACACAACAGAGCTGACAGAATAGTTGACTTAGCATTGATACAAGGTCCTTACATGCTGAGCAACTCCAGTAGCACTTTTGATAAACCTACCAGACTACACTAGTTTAGTGTGAGATTGCTTTGGCAGATTCAGGGTGCCCAGTCTGCCTTCATGTCCACAAAGCCCATCCTTTCCGGCAGTGCCCGGAGCTGTTTGGCCTCAGTATGGCCACGTTTAGGTTCTCTGATGGGGCCATGTCCCTCTAGCCTTTGTTACTCTGGAACCACATGGCACCAGCCCTTTGTAACATCTCACTCTTGGAGGTGAACGGGCCAGCATTGTGACGTGCAGCTCCTCTGTGCAGCCTCCCCTCCCTCACCCTACCCAGTACCTATCTGGTGATAAATTCTGCGCTTTTGTGACTCTTCACAAGAGGCTGAAGCAGAGGATGGATGAGTATAATGATAGCAAGGGGCTATCTGCCCTGCCCTGCTCAGCGCTTTGCACACATCAGCTCATGAATCCTCCCAGCTCCCTCCAGGGAAAGGTCTAGCAGATTTCTCCATTAAATAGGAAGTGATAGAGGTGTAGAGAAGTGAAACAATTTGCCTGAAGTGTCAAAGCCAGAAAGTAACAGGACAGGGTTTGAACCAGACCAGTGCAGAGCTCTTAATCACCATGCTAATTGCCACTGAGAACTTCAGACACTAGATATCTGAGTCTCAGAGACACCAAACTGTGGCTTCTCATGTTTGACATCTCTGCATTAAGGGAAGATCCCCCTCTCTTTCCTAGGCTTTAGGTGCGCTGCTCACCACATCCTGCAGCTCTGGGCAAGGCCTTCCTTGGGAAGGTCTTCCCTAGAGGTTTTTTACTGGCACCCCCACAGGTTGGTGACTGCACATTTTCTGCAACTTTATTATAAAAAATTCTCTTTATGGAAAGAAAGTGAGATAGATTTTAAAGAAACATCAAAACCAACAGAGCCACTTCTAGGATATAGTATCTTGCCTTACTGATGTTTCTTGCCTTACCAACATCTAAAGGCCTGTTGTGGCTAGGGGTTTAGCTCAGTTGGTAGAGTTCTGCTCCGCACTCTCTGAGGCCCTAGTTCGATCCCCAGCATTGCAAAAATAGGAGAAGGACCTGGAAACCCACTCCTGAAACAATCAGCCATTGAAAACCCTATGAGCGTCACTATGAGTTGGGATTTGGATTCAGGCAGTCTCATTTCAGAAACTGTGCTCTTGTCTGCTATTGTATACCTCCTAACACACAGACAAGGAAGACCAAGCACTTCCTTTACAGATCTTATGGATTAGGCAGAGAGGCACTTGCCAATCTTATTTAAGGCATACTGTGTTAAATTCTGCAGTAGAAACATAAAATAGAGCGCTCGTAAGCTGTGGATATTTTCCTGTGATTTTAAAAGCCATCTTGGATTTGCTTTCCATCCCAGAGAATTACCATCCCCTCAGATAATTGAGGAAAATGAGGTAAAATGAGGCAAAGGTCATAGAAACTGTCTTTCCCTTGTCATTCACCACTAATAAGGGTCCGATGACTCTGCTCGCTCTGTTTCCTGAGAGCTCTGTTTGTCTCACCAGTGAGTCCTGCCTCCCTGGGAATTAGAAGTTCTAATTCAGTCCTCGATTAGTGTTGTTTTCCAATGCTTTGTATTGAGGACAGCATCCTGCAGAAGGATGGCATGTGGCCTTTACCAATTACAATAGAGACTGGGGAACAACCAGATTACAAATTCCATACCCCAGGATAGAATAGCCTTTGCCAAGTCTATTCCAGCTACAAAATGGACAAAATGAAACTTGTTTTCGCCTCTTCCTCCTCCTCATCTAGTGGGAGTATTGTGAAGATAAAAAGCAATAATTGGTGTGAAAAGGCCCTGAGCTCCCTAGATGAAAGCTCTCTATAATCCCAGCATCTCATTAGACTTTCTTTATTGGGATTTCCATGCGGTTCAGTGGTTCATAGAAGTAGCTTTTCTAGCTGGCAGCATGAAGTCCTAGGTCTTTATTCCAGAAGAGGGTGATTTGCTGCAAATATCGTGAAGGTGGTGCTATCCAAACCTGGGACAGTGTGAGGATGGACACGGCCCCTTTTGGGAAGCACTGTCTAGCCATCCTTGACAGGTGCTTGGGATGGGATCTCTGTGCCTCGTAAAGCAGCCATTGCAGACTGTTAGAAGGTGCTTCCTTGTGGGAGGGCCACTTGTCTTTTTCTGTAGCCTGGGACTACACAGATATAGCCACTTCTGGCTCTTTTGCTATTTGAAGATGTGTACCATGCTCACCCAGAAACATTACTAATGTGCTTCCTTCAACTGTGTTTTACATGAGGAGCTTTTGAATCCTCTTGTTCTCCTTCAGCCATATCCCAATTCTTCCTTAATGTCTTAGTGTGTAGTATCCAGAACCACACACGCTTCAGGTAATCTGACTAGAGCAGACGACCACTTCATATTCTACCTTCACAGCTTTAGATTACAGTCTCATGGTGGCTTTGTCATGTTTTAACTACTATTGAAGTTACATGGATTATAATCACTGTAAGTATATCACAAGTACCATTACTAGGTTACGTCTCTCCCACATTGACAATTAATTTTTTATAGATTCTTGGCAAAAAGTTACATTTCTCTCTGCTAAATTAAAATTTTATTGAATTTTGTGCAAGGCTATTCAGATCTTCTTAAGTCTGTATTTTCCCACCTAATATATAATTTATTCCACCCAGATGGTAATCCAAGCTTCTGAGCTTTTATTCCAGGAAGAGTGAAGAGTTTACTTCCTGCAAATATGTTGTTGTTGTTGTTGTTAGGTGCCATCGAATTGGGTCTGACTCATAGCGACCCTATGTACAACAAAACAAAACACTCCCTGATGCTGTGCCATGCCCAGTACTATGTCAGTGCTTCTCTGCCATTTATAGAGTATTCAAGGGCAGATTGTTTCAAGATTGTTTCAGGAGTGAGCTGCCAGGTCCTTCTACCATTTTTTCAATGCTAGGGATGGAACCCAGGGCCTCAGAGAGTGCAAGGCAGCATTCTACCAACTGAACTAAACCCCAGCCATCCTGCAAATATTTGTTGTTGTAGTAAGGTGCTGTCGAGTTTCCCTGACTCATAGCAACTCTCATAGGGTTTTCAATGGCTGATTGTTTTGGGATTGCCTTGGGAGTGGATTGCCATGTCTGTCTCCCATTTTTGCGGTGCTGGGAGTCAAACTTGGCACCTCGGAGACTGCAGAGCATAGCTCTACCAACTGAACTAAATCCCAGCCCCCTGCAAATACAGTGAAGTTTAATTTGATCCACTGTACATGGACAGTTTTCATAAGATTGCTGTCTGATTTGGTTATATTTGGCTATATATCGCCTGATGTAAGGCCAAGAAATATTTTTCTGTAAACTAATTCATGCCCTTTGTAATTGTCAGTTAATCATCTACCTAATTGTTCTATCCTGTGTTTTGTAACTGCGCTGAAATTCTTTTGCTGAAGTCTCTCTTGTCTGTTTCACTTTCTCTGATCTCTCAATTTTGTGCCTTTTTCCTGGAAAGAAGTGCCTGGCATTAGTATGACTCAAGTTATTCTTAGTGAGGCTGGGTTGGCTCCTAGGGCACCACCATGCTCAATTCCCTTTATAAACCATCTCATTGATAATTTCCAGGATCAACTTCTCGCTCAACCATCTGTATCTTGGAGAATTCTCCTTCTCTCTCTTAAAAACAAAAAGCAGGCATTTGTTTAGTTTCTTGCCTCTAGCCTCACTCTCCTGATTGTGTCTTCCTCAAAAGCCCCTGGTATCTCATTTGAAGGTTTCATCTTAGATGAACACAGCTTGTTGATGTGAGATTCAAATGCATCTGCAGCAGTTAGATATTCTGATCCTTTTCAGTCCACATACATTGGGTTCTATTTCCTATTTTTGTTTTAACTTTTTTTTGGTAATATTTGTTTCTTCCTGTGCAATCCAAAGACTGATTTCTTTGTCAGAGAAACTGATGGCAACTGAAAAGGAATTGTGCCATCCTTTGGACATGCCTCAACTTCACATCAGGGATACCAGCCAATTAACACAGGCTTCCTTTGATGTTATCGACCGTCCAGCCTCATCAAATTCTTTTAAATGGCACTTCCACTCTTTAAGTGACCCTTATTAAAATGCAAATAGCTCTAAGAAGGATTGTACTTTGAAACATGAAATAATCCATGGGTGCTAGCATCTTTGCAATACCTACCTTTTAAGGAGTGTGTATGGTTGTAGGGGAGGGAGAGTGGGTATTAAAGGAAGACACCCTAAGTTGCTTACTGGGCTCGGATGAAAATTTTACCTCCAAGGCCACTGTCCCTGGTACCAGGGAGTACAGAAGAGCCCAAGCCTGCTTCGTTTGGGGAGGAATGCTCCATCCTTCAGTCTTTTTCGAAGGAAAGAAAGGCAGAAAAGTGTAGTAGAAAGAAACTTGGACCCAGAGTTAGGAACTCTGGGCTGGTTCTCAGGATCTGCTTCTAGATAAGCCCTAAGACCTGGATGTCCTCCTTTATAAAATGGGAGTGTAGAGTCAACTTGAAATCATCTGTGAAGTCTTTCTTACATATGATTCTGTGATACTTTATCTTGATCTTCTCCCATCCTTACCACTCTGCATCTTATATACAAGTTATGTCTCCTATCTGGGCTTTAGTTTCTCCTATATCAAGGAAAGGGGAATGACTAGTTCTGTGATTTTCTAAGTGATTAGGGGCTCCACAGAAACCTAGGACAAAGAGGATGAGGGAAGAGAAGGGACATTCTGTCTTTCCCTTCCTGTTCAACCTGAGTAGCTCAAAATGTACTCGATGCTCTTCTACATAAACTTTTGTTGGAAGACCTGTTTTTGTTTATTTGTTGTTTTTGTTTTTATTGTTTTATTTTGGTTGTGCCTAGTAATCTCATAGTCCATATAACATAATATCATAGATGACTCTGAGGCCCCCATCTAGCTCAAAATTTAGATATTAAGCTCATTGAGAACAAGGATGAAGACTTGTTATTCTACCTCCATTATCCTTCATAGGGCTTCAAAAATAATGCATGCTCAACTAATGCTTGTTGAATAAGTATATAACAATTGTGATAATTATTAATGAATGAGCTCTTGTTCTATGCCAAGCATTCAGTGCTTTAGAAAGTGACCTCAAGTAAACCTTCAATTAAACTGATAGGCTAGATAGTGTTTTATCCCATTTTACAGATGCAGTATCAAAGTGCTACAACTTAAGTTGAATGGAGGCAATCTGGTAGATATCAGATCCGAGGCACTTAGTCACCTTAGTGAGTGGCCTGGCTTCTGTCTGTGGGACATACAAAGTTCAGGGCATGAGTGATCTGGAAAGCAAGTCCCACAGGCAGAGGAGTACTGTCTGAACATAATACCAGGAGAGAGAAAGAGAGGGATGACTGCAAGGTGTGTGAGAAAGGGCACTGGTGTGAAGTGGAAGGTCAATTCCATACAATTGACTTCCCCAGACCAGCAGCAGCAACATCACCTGGAAACGGTTTAGAAAGGCAGAACCTTGGCCCTGCCCTAGACCTCGCCAATGAAAAGAAGTGGAGAGGAGGCCCAGAAGTCTGTTTCTAAATAAGCCCTGGACTCCAAGGGATGCTGACACATGCTAATGCTCCAGAATCACTGCTGGAGAACAACTTTAGTGACTGATTTTGTTTCGGAAGGGCGATGATGCTTCTGGACTTCTTAATGTTGTAATAAAAGTTCAAAATCTACACCAATATTTACTATTGGACATTTTAAAGTTAAGGCTGGTCAAGATGTCTGCTTGGTCTGAGAGACTCTCAGTATGATTCCTTCTTCCTACCTTCTGTTTAGTCTGCAACCTGAAGCTCATCACTTAACTCCTCATTCTCTGCCTGTACAATGTGGTTAACAACACCATGTTCTCATATTGGGACAGCCAGACAAATGTATAATTAGTGGTTGTGAAGTATCTGGAGCCCAGAGCACCATATAAATACTGCAGGATAATAACCACTTTATGGCCTTAAATGTTGCCTACCACTTGGCACATTTAAAGTTTCTTCCCTGAATTATAAAGTTTAAAGTTAATTTAACAGTTCGATATTTGCATTTATTATCTGTTCATTCTACAGCTTGAATATTTTCTTCTGTGCTTCCTTCTGTCTTCCAGAGAAAGTGGGTAGGGAGAGAAAAAGTTTTTAAAACTCAGAGTCTTCTAAGAAAATAGTCTCTCCAAAGCATCATGTTTGATTGTTAGGCATGGATTCTGCAGAAGTTATGGAGAGAAAAGCGAGAGATACTCTATAGGTACAGAGGCCATTGTTGTTGTTGTTGGGTGCCATCATCACCTCTGACTCATAACTACCCTATGTACAACAGAACAAAACACTTCTCAAGACTGTGCCAGGCACAAGATCTTTTTTATGTTTAAGTTCATTGTTGCAGACACCATGTTAATTCATTTTGTTGAGGGTCTTCCTTTTTTCCATGGATCTGCCACTCTCCCAAACATGATGTGCTTCTCCAGGGATTGGTCCCTCCTGACAACATGTCCAAAACACATAAGACATGATCTAGCCATCCTTGCTTCCAAGGAACATTCTGGTTGCACTTCTACGATGGATCTTTTGGTTCTTTTGGCAGTCCCTGGTATATTCAATATTCGTCTCCAGCACCATAATTCAAAAGCATCAATTCTTCTTTTGTCTCCCTTATTCAGGATCCAGCTTTCACAACCATATGATTCCACTGAAAATACCATGGCATGAGTCAGGCACACCTTTGTCTTCACTGTGACATCTTTACTTTTCAGCACTTTAAGGAAGTCTTTTGCAACAACTTTTCCCAATGTAATGCATCTTTTGATTTTTTGACTGCTGCTTCCATGGGTGTTGATAGTAGAAGCAAGTAAAGCAAAATCTTGGACAACCACAATCTTTTCTCCATTTATCATTAAGTTGCTTATTGACCCAGTAGTGAGGACTTTTGCTGTGCTTGTGTTGAAGCATAATCCATATGCAAGGCTGTGTTCTTAGATCTTCATCAGTAAATACTTTAAATCCTCTTCAATTTCAGCAAGGAAAGTTGTACCATCTGCATAATGCAGGTTGTTAATGAGTCTTCCTCCAATCTTGATGTCACATTCCTCTTCATAAAGTCCAGCTTCTTGGATTTTTTTGTTCAGCATAGAGATTGAAGAGGTATGGTGAAAGGATATATCCCTGACACACACCTTTCTTGACTTTAAGCCAGGCAGTTTCCTTGCTCGGTTTGAACAACTGCCTCCTTGTCCATGTACAGATTCCTCATCAGTACAATTAAGTGTTCTGGTATTTCCATTCTTCATAATGTTGTCCATAAGTTGTTGTGATCTATACAGTCAAATATCTTTGCATAGACAGAGGTCCTTAATGTCTGTGATGATCTTGGGTTTTTGAGAGTCCAAGCTATAAATCTTTACAGCAAGTTCATGGTGGGCAGCATCTTCATTTCTGCTTGGCTTTGGAACAGTGACCCTGCCTTTCTTATTTGGAATCCAAGAAGTTTGAACAGTATTTTCTATATGGCCAGTCCTCATTCAACTTCAACACCTACTTCCTTTTTCAGACAAGGCTGTTTACCTTGCATATACATTCATTTGATATTACATTTGCAAGAGTAAAGGCTGGTTCATTTTCCTCTAGTATGAAATCTTTTCTCCCTTTAGTCTTGAACAGCTGAATGGTCAAAAAAAGATACAGATGTGTACCCAGCAAAAGCATTTCTTTTGATAGTTTGAATGGAGCTGGATTTCTATAGAGAATACAAATAAGAATAGTCAAAGATAAGTGTACAGAAGGCTTTTATACCAACAGTGTGGAATGAAGAAAAAACTTAGAGATGCTAAATAACCATATTTTTATTTTGTATATCATAACTTTAATATTGGAGCATAATTACTGGGCAGGAAAAAATTTCCACCCTTTCATTACCCTTTCCTGACATTTTAAATTACACACTACTGCTGAATTAAAAAACAAAAACAAAAAACAGAGCAGCACAATAGGGATCATCCAGATTCTGAATCAACACATAAATTTATAAACTAAATCTCAAGTCAATAGGCTTATTTCTCCTTGTGCCTTATGCTGGAGGTCAAACTCTCACAATAGCCTAAAATATCAAATTGAGACATGTTTTCATAATTGGAAATAAAAAGTTCTGCCATCTGCTAATGAGAAGAAAAGGTTTGCCATAAAGCTAACAGCTGCTGTCATTTCCAAAGAGACATGTTAGAATTCCTCAGAAGACAGTCGCGATAACTAAAAAAATCACCCAGTCATGATAGCTAACATTCACTGATTACAGATTACCTGGGGGAAACTTTCTACATTGAGAAGGGCCATGAAGAATCCTTTTAGTTAGTGGTCCAACTTTACTATTTTCTAGGGTTGTTCATTACAGACTGAAAAGTATTTCCTTTTCAAGTCTAAAATATGTCAAAATGAATTGGACAACAGATTATAAGAGAAAAAATAAGAGAAAGGAAAGATTCTACTTCCATCTCTTTGTAGGGCCCTGGCTGGCTGAATCCAATCCCAGCTTCTCCTCCCACAGGGGTTAATGGTGATTTGCTAAATAGTACAATGAAATGAAATAGTAGTATGTCTGGCAAATTGACAGCAGGCAGAAAGGAAAAGTTTAATTCCTCCTCATCATCCATACTATCATTAAACCTTCAGATAAGGCAAGAAAAATGACCAGTCCCTGGGACAGTGGGCCCTTCATAATAGAATGTGGTCTAGCTGGAGATATTTTCTCATTTTTTTGATCACCTATCTTCCCTGAGCCTGTCTTTTCTTATCAGGTGTAAATTATTTGTTTGCACCTTTTCTGAAATTGCTCTAAGAAGATCAATGGGAAAGCGGTGAGGAAACAGAATATAATTTCACTGTCCTCATTTCTCTGAAAACTGGCAATTCTCAAATTGTGCCTACTTCCTCGCACTTTGGTAATAGTTAATGCATAGTGGGTACTTCATCTGCAGAAGCTTATCAAGAAATAAGTGCATTCAATCATTGTTTGTATGGCCCTAAAGCATTTTACTATTATACTCTTGAGCCTCTACAATTAAAAAAAAAACAGTTTTGATTGATTAAACAGAAGTTTCCTCTTGTGATTTTTAAAACAGGAGCTGTTGCTTTTCAGAAAAGAAACATTTTTTTTTTTCTTGAGGAATCTGATGTCAATTTCCATGTTTTCTCTCTTTTTTCAAACTCCCAGAATTCCCACTGTGTAGGCTATTTATTTCTTGCTTTTCAGTGTCTCCTTTCATGTGCAAGTAATTCTCTCTCTATGCCCTAACCTAACCAGACTATAAACTCTTTGAAGGTAAGAATTGTCTCCCATATTTCTTTATTTCTAAAACTCCCTAATTGAGCAGGTTGCCAGGTCGATGAGACAAGAATTTATGTAGTGTTTAATCACATTGAATGATCTAACCCATTTCTTATGAAAATAGTGAGTTCCACCTTTGGATGTTTTAATATCATAAAGATGTATTGTGTTCAATAGTCTCTTCTCCACCATGACCCTGGCCCCATTCAGTGTAGTGTCTTTTTTTTCTTATTATTGGAAATTTTTAATGTACATCTTAATGTGATTCATTTTGACATGCTTTTCATTGTGACATTTCCATATATGCATTTTGATAAACACTATTCATATAGGTTACCCCTTACCCTCCCCTATGCTTCCCCCGCTCCCACCCTTCCCATCTAAGTTTCCCATCTAAGTCTTCTCTATCTTTTACTTAGTAGTATTTTTCTATATGTCCTTGGGTTCCAGTTCTGTTTAAGATAGAAACTTTTCCTGTAGTGGTCTTTGTTTTTATCTTGTTAGAACAATTACATGCATTTTCTAGACCATTTATATTGACATCATTCTTATCTTCCCCCCACCCTTTCATTATGATCCGACCTTTGAATAGGATTTTTCCTTCTTGTAATTTTGAATCAGCTCCCTCATATGAGTGAGAACATGTGTTGTTTCTCTTTCTGAGCTTGTGTTCGTTCACTTAAAATAATTTTCTCTAATTCCATCCATTTTGCTGCAAATGACCTTATTTCATTTTTCTTGATTGCTGAGTAGTATTCCATTGTGTATATATAGCATAGTTTTTTTTATCCATTCTTCTGTTGAAGGGCCTTTTGGTTGATTCCATATCCTTGCTATTGTGAAAAGCACTGCATTGAACATAGAGATGCAGGTGTCTCTGTGGTATGATGACCCATCTCCCTTTGGGTAAATTCCCAGTAGTGTTATAGCTGAGTCATATGGTAGATCTATTTTTAGTTTTTTAAGGTACCTCCATATTGATTTCCACAGTGGTTGCACCAATTTACAGCTCCACCAACAATGTAAGAGTGTTCCCTTTTCCCCACAACCTCGCCAGCATTAGTTATTGTTTGTTTTATTGATCTTGGCCATTCTTACTGGTGTAAGGTGACATCTCAGAGTTGTTTTGATTTGCATTTCCCTAATGGCTAGGGATGTTGAGCATTTTTTCATGTGTATCATGGCTTTACAAACCTCTTCATTTGAGAACTGTCTCTTCAGTTCCTTTGCCCATTTGTATATTGGATTGTTTGGTTTCTTGGGAATTTTTTTCCTAAGTTCTTTATAAATTCTGGTAATTAGACCTTTGATGTATAGGATGCAACATTTTTTTCCCATTCTGTGGGGGTTTCCTTGACTCTGTTAATTGTTTCTTTTGCTGTACAGAAGCTTTTTCATTTTATGTAATCCCATTTATCTATTTTTATTGCAATTTCTTGAGCAATTGGAGTCCTATTAAGGAAATACTTTCCTAAGCCTATATGATGGAGTGTGTTGCCTACCTTGCCTTTTACAAGTTTTAAAGTTTCTGGTTTTATGTTGAGATCTTTTATCCATTTTGAGTTAACTCTTGTGTATATTGAGAGATGGGGGTCAGCTTTCATTTTTCTGCATGTGGATAACCATGTTTCCCGCACCATTTGTTGAAGAGGCTGTCCTTTTTCCAGTTTACTTGCTTTGCTCCTTTGTTGAAAATAAGATGGCTATAGGTGTGTTGAGGTATTTCTGGGTCTTCTATTCTGTTCCAGATGTCTTTGGGCCTATTTTTGTGCCAGTACCAAGCTGTTTTTGCAACCACTGCCCTGTAGTATAGTTTGAAGTCAGGGATTGTGATTCCACCTGCATTCGTTTTGCAGCTTAAAAGTGTTTTGGCTATATGTGGTCTTTTGTGGTTCCATATGAATTTTTGGATCATTTTTTCTATTTCTGTAAAGTCAGTCAGTGGAATTTTAATGGGTATTGCATTAAATCTATAGATTGCTTTTGGTAGGATAGCCATTTTTACAATATTAATTCTCCCTATCCAGGAGCAGGGGGAGGTCTTTCCATTTTGCAGTGTCCTCTGCTATTTCTTTCTTTAATGTTTTGAAATTTTCCTTGTAGAGATCTGAAGGGGCTTTGGTTAGATTGATTCCAAGGTATTTAATCTTCTGGTGGGTTATCATGAATGGTATTTTTCCTGAAATTTCCTTCTCTTCCTGTTTGCACTTGGTGTAAAGAAAAGCTATTGATTTTTGTGTGTTAATTTTGTAGCCTGCAACTTTGCTGAAGGAGTTAATTAGGTCCAGAAGTTTTCTGGTTGAGGTTTTGGGGTTTTTCAAGTATAAAATCATATCATGTGCAAATAATGATAATTTGACCTCTTCCTTGCCAATCTGTATCCCTTTGATTTCTTTCTCTTGTCTGATTGCCCTGGCCAGAACTTCAATTACTATGTTGAATAGAATAGGAGAGAGCGGACATCCTTGTCTTGTTCCAGACCTAAGAGGAAATGGTTTTAGTTTTTCTCCATTTAATATAATGTTGGCTGTAGGTTTGTCATAAATGGCTTTTATGAAATTAAAGTATTTGCCTGTTATACCTATTTTCTCCAGTGTTTTTATCATGAAACGGTGTTGCACTTTATCAAAGGCCTTTTCAGCATCAATTGAGATGATCATGTGGTTTTTGCTTATCAGTTTCTTGATATGTTGGATTACATTAATTGATTTCCGTATGTTAAACCAGCCTTGCATCTGTGGTATAAATCCTACTTGGTCATGGTGAATAATCTTTTTTATATGTTGCTGTATTCTTTTTGCCAGAATTTTATTGAATATTTTTGCATCTAGATTCATAAGGGAGATGGGTCGATAATTCTCTATCTTAGATGAATCTTTTCCTGGTTTAGGTATCAGGGTGATGGTAGCTTCATAGAATGTATTTGGGAGTATTCCCTCCTTTTCTATTCTTTGGAATAATTTGAGGAAGACAGGTATTATATCTTCTTTAAAAGTTCGGTAAAATTCTGCCGTGAATCCATCAGGACCTGGGCTCTTCTTTGTTGGGAGACTTTTAATTACCTTTTTATTTCTGTATAGGTAATGGGCTTGTTTAAGTCAGTTGTGTCTTCTGGGGTTAGTTTTGGTAGGTCATACGTGTTAATAAATTTGTCCATTTCTTCTGCATTTTCATATTTTTTGGAATACAGTCTCTCATAGTAATCCCTGACAATTTTCTGTATTTCATTGGAGTCGGTGGTTATGGATCTGTTGTCTTTCATAATCCGTACTATGTTAGATTTTTCCTTTTTCTTTTTGATGAGGTTAGCCAGAGGGGTGTCTATTTTCTTAAACTTTTCAAAGAACCAGCTCTTAGTCATATTAATCTTTTGAATTATCTCTTTAGATTCTAATTGAGATATTTCTCCCTTTATTTTTGTAATTTCCCTCTGTGTGTTCCATTTAGGGTTTTTTTTTTTTTT
>VMDO01025576.1:0-27975 GCA_007922755.1 Pedetes capensis
AATGTGATCTGACCTTTGAGTAGGATTTTTCCTTCTTGTAATTTTGAGTCAGCTCTCTCATATGAGTGAGAATATGTGTTGTTTCTCTTTCTGAGCTTGTGTTCGTTCACTTAAAATAATTTTCTCTAATTCCATCCATTTTGCTGCGAATGACCCTATTTCATTTTTCTTGATTGCTGAATAGTATTCCATTGTGTATCTATACCATAGTTTTTTTATCCATTCTTCTGTTGAAGGGCACTTTGGTTGATTACATATCTTTGCTATTGTGAAAAGCGCTGCATTGAACATGGAGATGCAGGTGTCTCTGTGGTTTGCTATTGCTTCAACTAGGGCCTTTGTAATTTCTCAACCAGCACTTCATAAAACATGTTCTTTTTAACTGGGGAACTCTCAAAGAATGAATCCCTGATGTCCATACAGTGAAGGGCATTCACTCTGTGTAAAGAATTCACTTCTCTCTTATCCATCTAGAATGGTATTCACTATGGACCATGCTTGAGTGAGCTGCCAAAAGTAATTTTCAGGGTGTGATTCACCCACAGAACCCAGTTGAGAATCTGCTTAAATACTAGCTCTAGTGAATATTTAAAAGAATGTCATATATAATAAGATTAGGTACATGGCAGTTAGCAAGAGGAAGGAAAGTAGGGGGATATACAGTCAATCATATTTCAGAAATATAAGATACCCTCCTCTTAGAGATTTATAGTGCTCATAACATAGAGAATGTGCTTAGTCTCATAACAACTACAATACTAAAAACAATAATACAAATAGTAAACCTGTTTATCTTTACTTAAATTTATAAGGGATTATGCCATCATTTCTGACATGCTTTTTGAATGGATGTCCCTACAGCCAGCATTCCAAGGATCAAGCTGTATTAGTAGAGGCCTAGAATATCAATCGCCTACCAGGCCACATTGTATCCCTTCAGTGTGTTAGGTACAATCTGGGTATAAAAATCATTTTTAAAACCTCACAACACTGTAGAAGTTCTATTCTTTGTATTAAATTACTTGGCAGCTTCCTATCACTTAGAGAATAAAATAAAAATATATTCCTAATATGGTATTGAAGGCACAATGTGGTCCTTCTCTCTTTGCTTATCAGTTTCCTGATATTCTCTCCATACACAACACAAACACACACACACACACACACACACACACACACACACACACACACATTATTTCAAACAGTTTCTATATTTTTTTCTCATAATTCAGTTCCTCTTTGTCTTTTTATCTAACCAATCAACAAACCTCTAATCATGTTTCAAAATTCAATATAAATAGCACCCCTTTCCTGAAGCTTTCCCGCAACACTGAAAGACATTTCTCCTCTTTAACTTCACAAACTTTTGTACTGGCTTCTCTTTTAGTACATACACTATTGATTTAAAATTTTGTATTTACCCTCATCTCTCTCTAGAGAGTGAACACCTGAAGGATAGTACAGATGCTCCTTTTTTTTCTTTCTTTTTTTGACAATTTCTCACCATTGTTGTAGTCTAAGCTGGCCTCCAATTTGTAATTCTCTGGCCTCAGCTGCCTATATGCTGGGATTACAGGCATGCACCACCACGCCTACCTCTATTAATGTTTTATGTCTGATGGTTAGCAAAATTCAGGCACATTAAAATAATTTACTAATTATTAAACTTATAAGATTTGTACTTCAACATAATAATAGATTTCTTAAAACCTTCATCCTTAGGCATACCTCACACTATTATTAACTTTTGTTAATTACTTTCAAATTACAGTCAATTTTTCCTTATCATTTTCTGTATAATAGATGCTTTTCATTATAAAAAGCTTTTTGTAAAACTCTTTATAATCTGAGGCTGCTCAGAGAAAACTCCACACTTGTGTTCCAGTGAGAAAGAAGAGCAATACATTCTTCTTTGCTCCATGCTATTCACATATTTATTTTTCTTAAAAAAAATATTTTTTTTATACCAGGCACTGTTTTAGACACAAGTATATATCCTTGAGCAAGAAAAAGAACAAAGACCCTACTCTTAAAGAGCTAATATTCTAGTTGAGTAAGATGAAGATAAAAATAAATAAATATTTAAAATGGATTATAATGACTGGTAGTCATGTGTGAAGAAAAATAAAACTAAGTAAGGGGATATGGTAAGTGTGTCTGACAAAAGTTGGTGGTCAGGGATTGCTATTTTAGACAGTGTCATCAGGAAATGCCTTCATGAGATACCTTTTAAGAAGATACTGAATTAAATCAAGCATTATTCCCCATACAATATGTCCTTCCTTGACATCCTAAAATTTCTTTCTCTATTAGACTTGATAAATTTACTTTTATTCTCTTATCAATAGGGTTATTGCTATGCTAAAAGTTGTCTGGCTTGTTGAAACTATCAGAAGCTAGTCTTTATATTTTAGCCTTCAGAATCCCAATAGATTGCTCACATAATACGTGTGAAAGTACTTGCAGCAGGAATGAATATCACACAAAAGAAGTAGTGATTTTCAACATTAGCTGCCTCATAGCAGACAACAGCAATTGCTTAATAAAATCAATCACAATATGAACTGCATGCTAAAAAGTTTGGAAAAAGATCCTTCTGAAGTTTGCCACTTGGGATAAATTCAATTTTTTTTTAGATGAGTCTCATTGTAAGCATACATAATGCTATCAGAGTATGGTATTAAGTCATATCCTTGCAGCCTTTGAACCTTCCCGTTTGCAGATGATTTCCACTTGTGGGCTGGCTGGTGACTGTGAATACTGCAAAATAGTTTACAGCACTACCTTTTTATTTTTGAATATTTTCTGTAGCTCTAGATATTTACTTTGTGAAAACATTATATTTTCAAATTTGTTAAAAATTTAACATGGAAAATAAATTCATTATTCATCAAATATCACTGCCAATACATTTTAGATAAATGTACCTTGATGATTTTGATGCATAGCATTCAGGAATTTTTACCTACCCCTTTCTTCACAGTTGGAGTCTTTCACTCAATAGTACCAAGTTACAACACTGCATTCACATTGTTCATTTTTAGAGATGACATATTCCCATGTGTGCATCTCAGTTTATGTTTTTCATTTAACATTGTACTACAGTTATTACAATTGACTCTACTACTGAATCATGACTCATTACTGAATCATTTTTTAAAATACACAATTCTTAAAAAAATCAGGGAAAATTTTGGGAAGAACACAGAATTTTAAAACTAAGTCTAAAATATTTCATGACAAATGTAAGAGATGATCACTTTTTATGGTATAAACGCCATAACAAGACAAAGAAAGAAGAAAAAAAATAAAAATTACACTTTTATGCAAGTCTGCTTCAAAGTTTCCCTCAAACCAATGTAAAGAAGAGGTTATAAAAAGAACATACTCAAAGCAACAAACAACATGTGGATGGAATTTAGTGAGCATGGGAATTGATGACAGGAGTTGAAGCGTTCACAGATAAAACTTTTTCATTTTCAGAGGTAATCTGCTGCTTTAACATTTTTAATTATTGAAAATCACAAATAGCCCAGACAAATGAGTTGGGACCATGAAAAAAAGGATGCACAGAAATTATCTTGGTTGGGATTTAAAGTGCTAAGACTTATTTTCCCTTTTTTTCTCCTTCTGTAGAGAGCAGCAGCCAGTCATTCCCTAGGGGTTAGACACACTAAAGCCTAATATGAGACTGCCAATCTTATGTTCAAATCGCCTAAACTGCAGGGCACACAACTTCAGGCATCCTATATATAACAATAAATAATTTAGCACTTTTCAGAGTAGTGAAATCTATAAATGTCTCTTTATTCTGCATGCTAGGTTGCAACAGTCTAAATTCACCACTTTTTGTTTCAGCAAAATAATCCATTTTCCAATGAGAAAAGGAGGCAGTTTGTCATTTAAGAGGTTTCTTTTTTTTTTTAAGTGCTTTTCTTATTTTAATTGTCTCTCAAGGTGAGATCTTCTATCTGCTAAAGATAATAACCATTCTGTAAAAGTAAAGAAACTACCATTATTGAATTGTGAACTCCTTAGCAATCAGTTAAACAATTTGGTTGATTCAACAAATAAGCAAAATATGAATATTTTCAGGAAAAAAGCACAGAAATAGCCATATTTTCACAATCTACCTTCTGGTTAGTTTTGACTATAGTTCTTTGCTTCTAATGAGACTTTTAGCAGACTGCATCACCATGTGCAGATATATCTATAACATGGAAATCTGTCAGAGCAGGTTTCCCACCACTACAATGTTCACTTAAATCCACAATAACCTCATGAGATACACAATGGTATCAAAATCATGCCAAGTATTGTATTATATCTGCTTTCCTTTCTAAAGTTCTCCATCATAAGCTTAAGTGGGCCACATTTCAATCTGACTAGAATAAAGATACTTTCTTTTTCATCAAGGAAATTAGTGGAAATATTTCCCACCACAAAAATTAGATAAACTCTATTTTACATTTGGAACTTTTTTGTCTTTAAATGACCAAGTTTCTATTTTCATCACACTAAATGCATAAGAAGTGTGTTTGCTTTCATGTGAAACACTAGACAAGTGAGTTACCAATGACTAAGATTCCTTTCATAAATTTACACACACATTTGAACACATAATTGATGGTTAAACAGTTACTCATGCACATGATAGTAATTCAAGATGTAAAAATGACATTTACTAAAGAACTTTTCACTTAAACTTCTGTCACCTCACACACCTAGCCTGCTTCTTTAGAGTTGCCACTCTGACACATATTAATAATCAGATCTTAAGTGGATTTGTACTATCAATATAAATTTATCATAGTTGAGATGTTAGAGACAGTTAGTTTTTGAGCAAAAATCTATGTTCTGATTCCTTCCTGAGTGTGGGAAGTGGCTGCCCATTAGAAACTTTATAGACCATCATAATGTCCTATCTAGCCATGTGATCAGTGAATTTTGATTAAATATTCTGAGGACTCTCCAGCCATGTTTTTAAAGAAGCTGTTAGGGCTTTTCTATACCTTGTCCGTGTCCAATGTCTGCCTTCCTAGGACTCCAAGGATTTAGGGAATATGGGACTCATCGGTTCCATATGAAAGAAAATTACTCTGAATATTAATAGGGACAAGAAGTAAAGGTATATGTGGTAAGCCCCTGAAGTTTTAGAGTCTTATTTACAAGACTATCTAACATCTGCCTACTACTCAAATGGCCCTACATATACTGAGAATTTCATATAGTAGACAAAAAGGGGAATAAAAAATATTTTCTCTATGGCCTAAGAGTATTTAAAAAGATTTGATAAGCAGTTGTCACTTTTTAATGAAATTGCTAATGCTGACTATATGTAAACATTCTTCACCTTCTATCTTTTCTAGTATTTATTTTTTTTAAATTCTACTAAACAAATCTTAACATAACAATAAATACTTTTTCTTTCAATGCATTAATGGAATGCTCTCGTCCCTATGGTTAGAGTCACTTTTATCTTTCCACTGACAAGCAGATAACATGTTAGAAGAATCAACAGAACACTTGAATATTTGTCTATATTCTTACAAAAAATAAGTGAAAATATATTCTCCAGTAACTTAACTGTTTCACCATAATCTCTATGAAATTGTTTCTTGAGAAAGTTAGAGTAAGGTTATTATTTTAATCATCATTTACATTAGCAAGACATTAAATTGTATTTCCCAAGGTTTGAAATCATTTTCCCTGTCCATTATCTCCTTCAAAGATCAGTTGTAATAAAAGAAGGTGACCTATTATGTCTAAATTTGAAATTATACACTTCTAAACTGTAGTTTACTGACATACCCCAGGGCAATCCTTGGAAGTAGGTCTCACTGGAGATGAAGAAACAATGCATTATTCACATAAGTTTAAAATAAGAATGAGTTACATACAGGAAAGGGACACTGACTCAAAGAAAGATACTAAGCCAGAGACTTAAACAATCTTATATTTTAAATGTTTGTATCATAGATTCCCTTTCACTAAAAAATGAATTGGGCCATTTTGTAAGCCTTATTTCTATGACTTCCTTTATTTAAACTTAAAAATTCATATAAAATATAGCCAATTCTTATACTTAGTCTTCAAACAAATATCCCAGATAGTGTTTGATTCTCAGGTTATATCTCTATACTCCTAAAATAATTATTGTTGTTAGGTGCCATCGAGTTGGTATCTGACTCATAACGACCCTCATAGGGTTTTCAATGGCTGCCTATTTCGGGATTGCCTTGGGAGTGGATTGCCAGGCCCTTCTCCCATTTTTGCGGTACTGGGAATTGAACTCAGGACCTCAGAGACTGCAGCACAGTGCTCTACCAACTGAGCTAAATCCCAGCCCCTAAAATAATTATTAACACTTTAATTTGAAAAGTGGTTCTATTAGGAAAAAAATACATACACCCTACATATGACACAACTTTACCTATTGTAAATCTATTTCATTTTGGTTTATTTGGAGGCAGAGTTTATTAAAGATAGCTAAAGTAACCATAGATAATTTATGCCCACTTTATTTGGTATATTAAAAATGACTGCTCATAGGACATTTTAAAAATTCAGATCAGAAGCTGGAGGGTTCCTAATTTAATATATTTGTTATCACAATGTTACACATTTGAAAATAACACCGGGCATGCCCAAGGGAAAGAAGGATTAAGACATAACAATATTGGGTAAAGCTGAGTCGCAAAATCAGGATTGTACATATAAATATAGGATAGAAAATTCAGGAAGAAGAATTCTGAAATATTCACATACAGAGTGACTGGACTAAATAACATTATATAAAGTATGAAACAATTTAAAAATAAATTGTGAATATTCATGGGTGTTTCCCATGAAACGTGTTTACTTGTATCATTTTAGGAGCTAAATTATTACATATTACTACCAATGAAAATTAATCAGGCACATTATTATTAATGACTTTATGAAACCTAATGAACATTTTAAAAGTTTTTAGGATGTAGTCCAAAAGAGTACCTGGAGCACATTGTATCCTGCTTATTAATTATGTATTTGCACATGTCTACTCAGTTAGCATTTATTATTTCAGAAGGTGAAGAATAACACAGAATAGATTTCTTTGGGAATAATGAGTAAATTTTAATTAATAGCAAGATTAAATAACCTGAAACTCAGGTACATTTTCCCATGTAAAATTGGCAAACAGAGTAGCCAATAAGAATATTATTGGCAATAATTTTCCTTCCTCATCCCTGCTGTGACTTCCTTTTTAGAGTTAATAGCTTCAAAGTTGATAAAATTATCTGTATAAACATGAAGCATAATCTTCCATTCTAATAGAATGCTAAACTGATTTTTTTAAAAAAGAAAAGACAATTTTTAACATGAAAACTTACTTTCTCCTTCTTTCCTTCCTTCCTTCCTTCCCTCCTTCTAGCACTAAAGGGTTAAATCCAGGGTTTTATGCATGCTAAGCAAATGCTCCACCACTGAACTGTACCCCTATCCTCTTTTTATTTTTTATCTTGAGACAGGGTCTTGCTAAGTTGTGCCTCTGGCCTTGAAATCTGGATTGTCCTGCCTCAGCCTCTGTAGTAGCTGTGATTACACCAGTGTGCCAAACTTCCCAGCTAATCTAAGTCATGCCTTTATGCTACTACATGTATCAGAAATTTTGATTATTTTAAGTTAATGGGAGAGATAAATAGATTACAGTAAATTGTATATATCTATGATTTTATACTGCCACTCATCAAAGATATCACCCCATAAAAGTCATTTTATAATACAAACGTTATAAATGGTAAGTTTACCTCCTCATTCTAATTATCTCTTTCACTCTCTCATATATATATATATATATATATATATATATATATATATATATATATGTATGTATATGTTGTTGTTGTTAGGTGCCATTGAGTCGGTATCCAACTCATAGCAACCCTCATAGGGTTTTCAATGGCTGACTGTTTCGGGATTGCCTTGGGAGTGGATTGCCAGGCCCTTCTCCCATTTTTGCGGTGCTGGGAATTGAACTCAGGACCTCAGAGACTGCAGCGCAGTACTCTACCCACTGAGCTAAATCCCAGCCCCATCTATGTGTGATATATATAAATATATATGCAAGAAGACTAGCGAAAGAGTCAGAATATCTAAATAACAAATCCAAGGTATCTGGCCCCTGAGAAACTGAGTTATATTCATAAATTTATAAATCATTATATTTTTATATTTCTCAAGTATGAAAACCAAAGATAATTTTCCCTGCTTCACCTCATTAACTCAGGCAACATCAGCTCAAATTCCAAATAAGTGAAGGCATACTATTTCTAATGACATCACGTCTGAGGGAAACAATTTCTAATAAGCCTGTAATAATTCAGTCTTTTACTATCTGGCTCAGATCTAATTTAATTATAAAGACCTAGCTTTGACATAACTCCAATATGTATTGAAAAGTTATACTCTGATGGTCTTTAGTTTCTCATTTCCCTACCACCACTCAGCATATCATTGGAACATATTAGATGCATGATTTTGAAAGTCAATTAAATTACTTTGATATTTTCATCATTGTCTAGTCCATGAACTTGACAAAATGAGTGTGAAGATTCATGAATTATGGAAATAGACATATTTCTTAAAACATAGCTTAGTAAAAGATAAAATGGAGCCCTGTGTATTAACCTCTTAAATGATGATCATTCATGGTAATTCTTATTTCTATCCCCAGATTCTAGCAGCCACAAACAAAACCAAATATCTCCTTTAGATATAATTTGTTTGACTCAGTGTAATTTTAAAGTGATCCACAATTAAGAATTTGAGATTTTCAGAAAAATTCAATTTCTAGATTCTCTTAAATAATAAAAATAACTAAATAGGATTAGCGCCCTAACTCAGCAAATCCTATAGAAATTATACAATCTCTTCAATTTGAAGGGCTTTATATTTCCATCTTCATAGATAAACATAGATTGAATAAGCTTCCAAAATCTTATTTTTTTCCTTTTACATTTCTAGTATTTGCCTGTTTTTGTTTGCTTTGGTATTTTGTCCTTTTTTTCTTTTTTCATTTATGATGTCAATTTTACTTAGAGCTTTTTCTATTTCTTCATAGATATTTTTGAAATAGTCCAGCATTTCATAATAATGATGGAACAATGTTAATGTAGCTAACTTGATGACTGGAAGAACTAATAGCATTGTTAGGTATTTTTCATCTATCTTGTTGGATCAGAAGAAACAAGACTGAGTATTCAAAAAGATTCAATTATAGAGGCAAATTTTTGGCAGCAAACGTGACAGGTGGCAGCAGACAATAGAGACAGACAGGTCCAGGTCCACAGGCTTTAAAAATGTTTATTTCCTTATCATGTGTACCCTCTCTCCCCCTTTAGTACAGCCATCACCTAATCCCTAAAACAGACACTGAAGATTTCTACCTTTTCTTTCTCTCATTCTGGGCACCCCATGAACACCAAATTCTGATGGTCTTCTCTCCAGTCTCCTCCACATCATTTATACAATCATCTCTCTCCCATCCAGACTTGTCATCTTTTTAACTTCTCCTCAGATCTCTGTGCATTTCCCCTTCAAACCTATCTTCATAATGTATCCAGACAGGGATTTTTCCACTGTAAGAATTTATTTTACTTCTTCAGTTAAAACTATTTAGTGGAACCTATCCTTTGCCATTGTTATGGACTGCCTTATGGTCCCTAATTCATGTGAAGGTCTAATCTCCACTGTGACTGTATTTGGCAAAAAGGAGTGTTTAAAAAGGTAATTAAAGTCAAATGAGGTCATTAAGGTGGGCCCCTAATCCTACATGCCTGTGCCATTCAATTGTCATTCAAGGGCTGTACAGGCAGAGAAAAGGCTGTTGAGGACCAGGAAAGGAACTGGCCTTCTGAAAGCCAGGAAAAAAGAACCTCCCCCCCCAAAAAAATAAATAAAATAAATAAATAAACAAAACAAACAAAAATGCTGTGGATACCTTAATTTTGATATCCTAAACTCCAGAACTGTGAGAAAAACAAAACAAAACAAAACAAAAAATCCTTTGTGTTGTTTGAGCCACACAATCTGTCATATTTTGTTCTGGCAAACTCAGTAATCTAATACAGTCATTGTGAAACCCAATACTCTTAACCTGATAGGCAAGCTATTTTTTTTACCTTAATATTCTCTGTGTTTTATTCCTATCTGATTTACACTTTAACTATCAATGCCATCAAAAGGCATTAGCTCCTTTCACATCCTGGTAATACTATATCAATCCTTTACTTCATGCTAAACCTTTAGCCTGAAATTTCTTCTGATTCCTTTCTTATGTACACTTTAAGATATGGCTAAGACTTCAAACTTTCTGGGATATTTCCCAGCCCAGCTCTGGCTACATTAGGAGTCCGTCCACATAGTACTTTAATTACCTCTGTCTATATCACTGTCATAGTCTGCAGCCACAGCACCCTGGCATGTGATCCTGCCTTATCTTGGAAGCTAAGCAGGGTCAGCCTGGTTAGTCTTTGGATGGAGACTGCCTGGGAATACCAGCTGCTGCAGGCTAGGAAGAAGGACTTGGCAATACACTCCCTAACAATTCCCCATTGAAAACCCTGTGAATAGCAGAGTAGCACTGACAATAATGTCAGGCATGGCATAGAGTCAGGGAGTGTTTCATTCTGTTGTACATAGGGTTGATATGAGCTGGACCCAATTCAATGGCACCTAACAAAATATCACTCTCATTACAACTTCCACTCTTTTATTTCCCCATTAAACTTCCTATTAGTTAGGAACTATCTTAGTCATGTTTAAGTCCCCAGCACTTATTGTGATTAGTGTATGGAAGATTAGTGTATGGAAGAACATGTTAGATAACAGCTTATTTTTGTGGTTATCTTAGTCCATTTGTACTATCGGGCCTGGACTTACTCAGTATCAACTTTATATTCACATTTTACATGTCTGCTTTTAGTGAACTTCTATTACCATACAGAATATAAAACTTGCCCTTTTTATATCAAAGTAATTTTATTGCCAAAACAAAATCGCCTTTTGGTTTTTCTTGTACCTTTCATTTTCAATCAGTAATCTTAAACTATGCATAATTTAATCATAGCTGGACTTTAAATAGAACTAATTCTACTAAAGGATGTTGTCATTGTTTTCAGGTTGTTGAGTCTGGATGGATTCATAGTGACCCGATAAATGACAAAAAGAAACACTCCTCAACACTGCTGTGCCAGGCACTATTGTCAGTGATTCTCTGCTATGCATAGGGTTTTCAATAGCAGAGTGTTCTGGTATTGTTTTGGAAGTGGGGTGCCAGGTGCTTCTCCAGTTTTTTTGCATTGCTGGGGATAGAATTAACAGCCTCAGAGAAAGCAGAGCAGCGCTCTGTCAACTGAGGTAAACTCCAGCCCTTATAAAGTGCAAGGAATGACTAATGAGAATGTTTATTCTTCCATTTAATCTGACATAAGGGGAGTTGCCAGATACTTTTAAAAAAGTAGTATCACTTTATCCATGTAGTATTGTTTTGGACACACATTAGAAATGTCAAGTTCTCTTTCAGAAGACAAAATTGAAAATCTCTCTTCTGTGCATATACATTGAAAAGAAAAAGAGATCATTTACTGTTTAGAGATCAAATGCTGTGAAAATTACTCCCTTATTTCCTGTGGAAGCAAAAGTCACAGTCAGACAAGTTTAAAGGCTTCCAAAGAACCACGCGTATACTTTTGATTCCCATTTTATTGTAAGGAAGTTTCCTCCTATCATCATAGCTTCTTTTAATTTTTTGTGTAATAGCAGACTTCATAAGTATTTAACCTTCTTTTTTATTTATCATTTATTCAGACTGAATTAAAAAATAATTTTGAATCATCTGATTATTGCTAAAAACAATTTTTCTGTTACAAATGAATCACACTATGCATATCTAACAATGGGGTACATTCAGTGCACTCATTAACAAATGATGTTAAAATTCTCTAAAAATTGTAATGATTACTTTTAAAGTAGAATACATGAAATTTTTTGTACTATGTTTTATAGTTCAGTTTGCTCTAAAGGAAAGAAAGGATTATTTCAGTTTTTATATAATATTAAGACTTTTCTTGGACAACTCATAGTTCAGAACTTATAAATAATTTCACCATGCAATTCATTAGTTATTTCATTCCAAGAGGAAAATGTGATGGCATTTCTCTTTTTACCTTTCACTGACAATTCCAGCAAAAATGCCACCTATTAAAAAAAACAAAAATGTGATTGGTACTAAGACTGGCCCATGCTCTCTTATCAAGTTCCTTTAATTATCTTGACCTTGACAACCTGGAAGGGAAGGCAGGTGCTGACCTGTAGGAGGTCTCCAGGACTCAGGTCAGAGGCATCAGCACAGAGGCAGGGGAGGGAGCCTGCCCAAAGATTCTTCAATCTTACTTTCCACAGAATAATGATGGTAAGAACTGGGAAATTCACAAAGGCCTAACATACAAAATAGTTTAACAAAATTAAAATTTGATTTCAAATTTGATTAGCGCCAAAATCTATTTTAGTCTGGATTTCCCATCAGATCATAGGTCATCCAGTGTTCTACATCCTTTGAGATTAACACTCAGGAATTGCTTTTGTTGTATTTTCCTTTCAAGATTGATGGACTAACATGTGGGAATAACATTTGTCTTCTCTCTGATTCATTTGGTTTCCTTTTTGCTCATGGAAGCGCTGCTCTTGTAGGGACATCAAAAATTCTGAGATTCTTGGTCTCTGTAATTAGGGTGAATGGCACCAATAAATTGAGTCTGTGATGTCAGAAAGGAAAAAAAAAAAAAAAAAAAAAACGAAGAATAAGAGTTGGAAAGTTTTTTTTTTCCCCCAAAGGATACTGCTCCTTGCTCAATTGTTCTTTCTGAAAATATTTTGATAAAATTAGTACTTTATTCCCAAAGTTTTGAGTATATCTAAAAGAGCTTACTCAAATAATTGTGCTTCTAATCTGATACAGGAGGATGCTCATAAGAGGAGGAGAATTCGATCTCATTTACATTTGTGATCTTTTAGCCTATGAAGTGACCAGCTATATGGAAAATGAATGGCAACACATACTTGGAAAGAACCCTAAAGTTTCTAAACTCTTAGGTCAGATCGTCCAAGAGGCATTTCTTTTCTTTTCTTTTCTTTTTTTTCTTTTTCTTTTCTTTTTTTTTTTTTTTTTTTTTTTGTGGTACTGGGGGTTGAACCCAGGGCCTTGGGCTTGCATGCTCTTGCATGAGCTACACCCCCAGCCCATTTTTTTTTTTTTACTTTTTGAGACAGAGTCTCACTAAGTTATGCAGACTGCCTCTGGTCTTGAATTTGTGATCCTCTTGCCTCCACCTCCCAAGCGGCTGGGAGTACAGGCATGTGCCACCTCGCCCGGCACCCCATTTTTTTTACTTTTTGAGACAGGGTCTCACTAAGTTATAAAGACTGCCTAAGAGGAACTTCTTTACAAAGGTAGCTCTTAGGTTTTTCACCAGTAGCCAATTTTATATTCAAACACTTCCCTTGGAGTATAATAGTTTCTCTTCTACGATTTAGCCTACTCAATTTAAAAATACAGCTGGCTTCACACCATGCTGTATGTCACATAGATGCAAGTATTGGAGTGATGGTATTGCTTATAATCTCTCCTAAAATTCTACCTCTGTTAATTGCTAATATAAATAGTATGGGAGATTGACTATTCCTCGTATTGTATATTAGATTTTTTCAGAATACTGGCAGAATAAAATGACACCAGTTAAACAAAATTTAGCAAGACCTGCTTTTTAAAAAATCTACAAAGATTATTGCTTGAAATACCTTAACCTTACTTAAATAGTAAAAAGAAAGTCTATAAAATTTGATCATTTAATACCATGCCTCAGGAACAACTGCGGAGATATAACAAGCCACGTTTCTTAGCAATACACAGACAATTTCATAGTTCAAAATAAAGCCTGTTTTAAGTGTCTAGGTGAACTTCTAATTGGGAGGCTTTGAAGGAATAAGAACATTCCTGGTTACATTTGTAATATGCAGTATTTTGCCTGACGTTATTTCCAATGAAAGATAAGTCATTTTATGATTCCTCCATATAGAACACTGCATTACCTTTGGAATAGGGGATGGATAGTTTGGACTGTGACTATAGGATATATTTCTGTCAAGAACACACAGATGTACTTTGTGGACCCATTGTTTCCTCAATTTTTAGTGTGGGCTTCACCTAGCTTCGGGGGTGAATGCTGATCTGCTCAAGGCAGAGTTTCTTAAAATAGTGACTATGGATATTTAGGGATTGATAATATTTTGTTGTCAGGGGATATCCTGTGCATGGTAAGATATTTTGAAGCATGCCTAGTCTTCTCACACTAGTGTCATTAGCACCTATTGTTGCTGGATGCTGTAGAGTCAGGTCCTACTCATAACAACCCTACGTATAATAGAATGAGACACTCTCTGACACTGTGTCATGCTTGGCACTATTGTCAGTGCTACTCTGCTATTCATAGGGTTTTCAATGTGAATTGTTTCAGGAGTGGGTTGCCAGGTCCTTCTCCCTAGCTTGCAGGTCCTGGTATTCCCAGGTGGTCTCTCATCCAAGGACTAAATAGGACAATCCTGCTTAGCTTCTGAGATCAGGCAGGATCAGAGGCCAGGGTGCTAAGGCTGCAGACTATCCAAAGATACTTGTAAGCATTACCAAATGTCCTGTGGACAGTAGTTTGTGTTCCCTAGAAGAACCACTGGTTTAAGGTAATCCATGTATCTCTTTGACAAAATTATTTCTATAGAGATTTGCTGGCAAGATGATCCAAAGAAAATAAATGAGTTTTGTCCAAAAAGCAAAGATACAGCTACCTCTCATTGGACTTTTTGGTCTTCAAATTGGTCTACTCAGGAGGGAGCAAGTGTAGGTTACTAGAGGTTGAAGGATTTCACCCTTTGGATGCCTAACATTGCAGCCATTCAAGAATTAGCAAATATGAGACGTGGAGATCACTTTAGGCTGAATATTACTATTCATAAACGCTTCTTTCCCAAGGATTATTCAGTTATATAAATCAATGTATTTCCATTTATTTATTTACCTATTTCAAACTAGTTGTATTTATGTCATTTAAAGCTAAAATTTTCTTAACAGATATGAGATCTAACAACTTATAATCAATCATGCTGAGGAAAGAATACTATATACAATTTGTTTACTAAGACATAAATCACTTTAAGACATAGAATGATAGAAATCCTTAGGTATGATAGTTTGTAAGACTTGGAAATGACAGTGTTTCCACTCATCTGATAAAATTCATTTTTATTTCTTCATGCACCTCTAAATATTTTTACAAAGTAATTCTTATGATTTCCATAGGTAGTGGCCACAGTAAACACTGACAGATTAGCCCCTACAAACACTGGCAATGAAGTATGATAGAGAAAATGAGTTCTGAAATACTTATGCATCTTAGTATATAAATAGTTGCTTTTGTAATAACACGTAAGTGCTTAAAGTTACAGGAAGAATGAAAATTTATTTCGGGTCATGGTTATTTCAGCTTCAGGAACACAGTATCAAATGTGTGCAAATCTTATTCCCAAAATTATGGCTGAAGTATATTGCTACTCTGAGAATTAACAGCTCCAGTTCATTAAGACTGCTTATTTATATTTACTAAATGTTTTTATAGACATAAATTCGTTCGGAAAATAATTATTTTTGTAATTTTATAATCATTAGAAACAGAATCATATTCTGCAGGGTTCAAAAATTCATAGAATGGTAGAATAAAATTATACAGTTTTGTCAGGCAAAGCAATGTTTTGTGCAGTTTCAAGGGAAACAGAAAGCATTATTCTTGTACTTTACCTACTAGATTTTGATGAAAGATACATGTAAAAATCACAAATCATAGAAACTAAAATTCAGAGCTTGGTTCTACAATCAACATCCACAGAAGCAGCAGTCAAGAAATCAAAAGACACACTGCACTGGAAAAGCTGATGCAAAAATCCTCTTAAAATATTGAAAAGTAAACATGTCATATTGAAGAGGAAGGTACACCTGACTCAGGCCACAATATTTTCAATTAAATCATATAGTTGTGAAAGCTGGACATTGAATAAGGGAGATAGGAGAAGAATTGATGCTTTTGAATTATGGTGGTAGAGACTAATATTGAATATACCATGGGTTTCCAAAAGAACCAACAGATCTGTCCTAGAAGATGTACAAAGAGAGTGCTATTTGGAAGCTAAGATGTATAGACTGTGTCTTATATATTTTGGACATGTTGGCAAGAGAGTCCAATCTCTGGCAAAAGATATCATGTTTGGGAGAGTAGCAGATCAACAAAAAAGGAAAATCCTCAACTAGATGGACTGACACAGCAGCTGCAACAATGGGCTTAAACATAAAAAAGACTGGTGCTTGGCACAGAATAAGGGAGTGTTTTGTTTTGTCGTACATAGGGTCATTATAACTTGGTCCTGACATGACAGCATCTAACAACAACAACAAACTTCATATAGATAATTTTAGGACAAGAAATTGATGGCTTTGTTATGTAGGAAACAGGTGTAAAATCAGGAGTGCAATGGGAAAGAGAGACTATACCTGGTACAGGAGTCTGTCCTGAGATTCCAGATATGAAGAAGTGAAAACCCTCAGATATTTGTTGTACAGCACTGTGGAATTTCAAGGCCACATAGATGCTTTTTGCAAACACTCAACCTCTGAGCAGTACCCCCAGCCCATTTTTCACTTTGCATTTTTTAGAGGCTCTTGCTAAGCTATGCAGGCTTCCTCTAACCTCGAATTTGAGATCCTCCAGCCTCCATCTCCTGAGTCACTGGGATTAAAGGTGTGCACCACCATGGCCAGCAAACTTCCTGGATTTAAAAGTTAAACCTCATGTGCTTTGGTGGGGTGCAGTGGAGCACATCTATAATCCAAGCTACTTGGGAGGATGAGGCAGGAGGATCACAAGTTTGAGGCTAGAAGCAGCCTGCACAATTTAGTGAGACTATCTCAAAATAAAAACAAGTAAAAAAGGAACTGGCCATGCAGCTCCGTGGTAGAGGTAGAACAGTTTTTGTACTTGACAAATAACATTGAGATAGAATTTTTTGTTAGTTTGTACGAGGAGGATCATATTCCAGACCAATACCCATGGGGGCTCAGGTTGCGTATATTAATTTATACTTTTCATCTTTTCTCCTCATTAACAAATTACATAGCACACAATGTTGTTTGTTATGGTTGTGGTATTTTTTTAAATGTCATAGCAAGGAAATATTATTGGAAGAAATAATTTACTGTAAAGTCATTTGAAGGACTCTATTATATTTACTTCAGAGTGAAACAGGAAAAGTAGAACAGAATCTGATCTCCTCAGGCAAGGAAGATCTACTTGAGCTCCGTGGAAAGGTGAAAGTCTTTTTATTATGACAATTTTTTCCAAGAATAATTTGTGAAAAAGGAGTACATTTTTTGACCCTGATTTCTAAAATACCTACAGAGAAATAATTCTCACTTTCTGGAAGATTTTAAGTGATAGAAGTAGTCACAGGTATTTTTATACCAGATTATAATAAAATAAAATTATTTATGGTTTGAAGAGAGAAATTAGATTTAAAAATGAGTATCTACAAAAGGTCAGAAATAGGGAAATATCAGAAACACATTTAGCAGAAACTCTCAAGGATGTAGCATGTACCCAAGCTTTGAAGAATTTCATGGGCATAGTAATTTCAAGTCTAAACTAAAAATACCATTACCAAGAAACAAATAGAAACCTCAATGTTAGTAAATCAAGAGAATAATAATTAGCATATTATCTTTAATAAAATATATTGCTAAAAGACTGTCATAATCCTTATAGCACTCATGGCAAAAATTGACAAGTAAATTCAAATCTCTAGTACATTAATATGTAACAGTAAAATATATAGAGTTGTTTAGATGACTTGTGGCAAAGTTTTGGGATCAAGCTCAGTGTAAATAATTCAACATCAAATCTTAGGTGAAAGATTCTCTTCAGTTCAATTACTAGCTGCTTAACTTTGACACAACAACAATCTAGTCTTATCTTTTTATACAAGAACTATTTCTCCTTCTTGTGTTTTCACTATTTTGAGGCATATTTTTTCTTTTGTACTGCAATATTCCTGTAGACTTATATTCTAATACAAATTTTAGGGAAATAGTTATTTTCCAATACCTTAGGAAATAATATTTCCCTTAAATTAATCACATTGACATATGCTGGAAGATTCAAAACATAATATACATAATTGGTTATTAAATATGCTTTAGTAATATTCATAACAATAAAGGAACAATGAATCAATTAAAGTTTGGGAGTGGTAAGAATGGTATTAAGGGATACAAATTTAATAACATGTTTTCAGCATAATCTGAGCTCTGCAGGGTAAAATAATAAAATCTGTATACTAACAAAGAGTAAACTTGAACATTTAATAAAAATAGTTACTACATTGTGGTACAAATATATATCCACTTTCATTTTTATAATTTATTAGCAAGAGTTTTGATCATGAAGATTTGCTCTAAACTTAATTATATAAAAGATTAGCAATTCTAAAGCAATCTGATACTTATATTCAAGTTTATTAGGAAAAGTTAGTATAATACATCTTCTCATTTATAATTATTTGAAAGTACTTTTAGAAAATAGGTTCTGACTCATGAACCCTCACTGTTCCTAAGTGTGCATACTAAGTGACATATGTTTTCTATATTTACATATACAAGTTTCAAATTATTCCTCATTATCACCAGTAATATACTTTTACTGAAATACCCTGAGATAACTGTGTCCACATGAAAGGCCAAGTGTTAAAAACAATAACGAAGTCTTATTTCATAGTTTTTAAATAAAAATGTTCATCATAGAAACATTTGAGTGTTTTTGCCTGGAAACTAACCTAAGGCAGAATGTGCTATGTAACTTAACAAGCTTACAACATACTACATGATCATATGTGAAAATTATGACCAACCACTAATAGCATGCATGTGTATATTTTCTTTTCAATAATAGTTATTGGTTCACATTTATTTTCTGGTTTAGTCACTTTTATTAAAAACATCGCATGTTTTAGACACAATAAACCAATAGATTTTAGCAGTGTGGAATTTTGAGCTGCATTATTGAGGTTAGATTGCATATTTTCCACATACTGTGTAACTTTGGGATAGTATTTAACCTCTTTATGCTTTAGTTCCCTCATTCCTGAAGTCAGAATAACAGTAGTATCCATCTCACAGGAGTGACGGCAGAATTAAATGAGTTAAATTCACACCAAGTTCCTAGAACAATGTATGACTCACAGAAAATTCTCAATAAATATTGATCATACGTTGTTATGCCTGGAAATATTTAGTAATAAAATCTATTCTGTTCTATCAATGCTTGTGTTTTTCAAAGAAGGACTACCTTATTCAAATCATTTTAAAAGAATAATTAGCTCAAAAATTTAAAAAGCAATTTAGAGGCTCTATGCTTTAAGATTTACAATAAACAAATTATTTCAAGAAAAATCTTCAAAAATAAAAGTTTGTATATGACTGCATTTGACATTAGTAAGACTTCAATAATTGGCTGACTTTTGCATGAGAGAAGATGTGTTTCCTTTCTCACCATCATGATCATGATCAGGAGTGAAGTTCTTCAACATGTTAACAGTTTTCATTTTCTCTCTTTCATTACTATAAATAAAACCTCAAATCCCTCAAATAAGGAGTGTGCTAGCTTAAATTCTTCAGCAAATAAATTTCTCATGTACTTTACTTCATTGGTATAATGATAGTGATAATAATAGGTATTTCATAGTGTAAATGAGAAGAATAAATAAAATAATGCAAAATGGAAGAGTAACTGCCAAGTAGTAAGCACAGAACAGATGTTAATGAGTATTATCGTTCTTATGTGCTGTCAAGTCAGTGTCCGACTCATAGTGACCCTACGTACAACAGATGAGAAATAGTATTGTAAATGCTTCTCTGCAATTCATAGAGATTTCAATGGCTGATTTTTTTTTTTTTTTTTTTTTTTTGGTGGGAGTGGGTTGTCAAGTCCTTCTCCCAAACCTTCAGCATCTGGTGTTCCCAGGCAGTTTCCCATCCAAGTACTAACCAGGGCTGACCTTGGTTAGCTTCCAAGATCTGACAGGATCTGACGCCACAGTGGTACAGCTTCAAGCTAATGAGCATCATTATTATTACTATAAAAATAATTGAATGCATTTCCCATTTGGTCAAACATATTATATCCTGGATATTAAAACTCAAGCTAAAGGAGAAATGCCTCAATAATCAATAGGAAATATAGATAGATTACTAAGGAGGAAGCTAAATGCCTGTACTGATCAATTTTGTAAGCTTCCATTTCATTAAACTTGCTCTTATTTAACCAAAGTATTCAATTACATGAACTT
This sequence comes from Pedetes capensis, assembly GCA_007922755.1. Classification (NCBI taxonomy): domain Eukaryota; kingdom Metazoa; phylum Chordata; class Mammalia; order Rodentia; family Pedetidae; genus Pedetes; species Pedetes capensis. The sequence continues at coordinate 20,479 of VMDO01025576.1, forward strand.
GATGGATTTGAATTCTTCACTTGCTTTTCCTATTATAATGAAGAAGTGAATAAAGACATTACTTGGAGAAAAAATATTCTTACTGCCTTAGAAGGAGAGTTATTATTATTTTTTTAGTTTGTTTTGTTTGGCTTTTGGTGTAGAAAACACCCCCATGGACTTTGTACCTAAATAGATCTGGCAATGAGTATTTATGTAACCATTTAGTAATTTCAAGGACATTTTTTTAGACTCCAAGTAACTTAATCTCATCAGTGAACTTTGGATAACAACATTTATCTTGGTTTCTGTGAATATTAAACAATTTAATATATGTAAAGTAAGAAACATTGTACCTGAGAAGTGAAATACAGTCAGAATTCTTTGAGACCCAGGCTTCCAATACTCTCAGCTATCTTAAAAATCATTGTAATGAGAGATAAACTGAGACAAAAGACGTTTATTTTGCATGTGTCTTAAATATTACTGTAACTTCTTTTCCTCCAGAGTGCAGTGATTATCTTTTAATCAATAACAGAATTTGTAATCTGCAAAGTTCTTTTCCATTTGTATTTAAACTAACCTGAATTAGTTTTTGCCCTACCTTAACAAAATACCCAAGGTAGGCTATTTATGACGAAAAGAAGTTTATTTAATTTAAACTCTTGGAGATTCACAGGCATCTCCGTTGATTCAGTTCTGGTGAAAGCCATCTCTTCTCTGTCACATTATGGTGGGCGGCAGTGATGAAAACATATGCAGCAATAAACAATGACGTCTCCACAGGAAACCAGAGAGCTGGGTGGCTTCCATAACAACCTACTCATGAGAACTGCCTTAAACCCTTCTGAGTGCAGAGTCCTTAATGACTTAAATACATCTCCTTAAGCCCCACCTCTTAGAGATTCCATCAGCTTCCATACTGTACACTGGGATCAAGCTTATAATTCACAGGCATTTGGGGTACAAACCAACTTCAAACCATAGCATAGTCACAAGATAATTCCCCCAGTGCTTTTTCCTATATCCTCTAATATTCATGTAATATTCTACTTTTTCTTGACCTGTTTAAATCTTGAATTTATTAAGAATTCCAAACACCATCAGTTGATGGGAATCGTATCTACCAACACTTCCCATATTAGGAATTACATCTAAGAAATTCTTACAAACACATTGTTGCTGCTGCCTTGATTCTTGCTAAGGTGTCAGTAATTTAACCTTCTATTACTTTTGCACTACCTGTGCCTATGTCAACATAATGAACAAGGGAAATAGTATGTGACTATTATTATGAAAATTGTTTGGAACCATGAGGACATCCTAAAAAGGATTCCAAATTTCCATTAACTGTGGTATGAGTATGGCTATAATAAAGGGTTAACATTCTCCAAGTACAAAGAAAAGCCAAAACTACTACCTTGAGCATTTACTTTAAGTTATCATAAAACATTTAGATTTATTATATTTTTTTCAGTACTGAGGAGTTGAACCCAGGCCCTCATACACATGTTCCATGTGCTCTAATACTGAGCTGCACTCCAGTTCCTTTTCTATTTTACTATTATTTTTTAAATTATGCATTCTCTCTGTGGCCTCTATCTTGCAATCCTCCTGCCTCCACCTCCAAAGTTGCTGGGATTATAGTCCTGCGCCACTGTGCCCAGCTCTGTTAACTAAATTTTTAAGTTTAGAATTACACATATGCAATATATAATTTCTTTTAAAATTGAAATAATAGCCAAGAGTACTTGGAAGCAATTGAGTAGACTGATCAAAATATATTCTCAGAATCAAAAGAGGCCAAAATATTAGAGAAGAGATTAAAAAAAAATGTCCTCCAGTCAGGAATGTTCCCATTTGTCCATATTCTCTACATTTGGTCTATGGAAATGGAGGTTATCTTTTGTCTTTCTTTCCCTCCTCTTTCTTTAAAAAGATTGCACACAAATAGTAACCTTTAAGTAAAATATTCCATATTATACACCTGAAGACATACCACTGTGGCATCTGATCCTGTCAGATCTCAGAAGCTAAGCAGGGTAGGGCCTGGTTAGTACTTGGACAGGAGACCACCTGGGAACAGCAGGTGCTGTAGGCTTGGGAGTAGGACCTGGCAACCTACTCCCAAAAATCTATCTGCCATTGAAAACCCTATGAATAGCAGAGAAGCACTGACAATAGTGCTTCCTCTGTTGTACCTAAGAGTCACTATGAGTCAGACACGACTCAATGGCACCTAATAACAACAATATGTCTATCTATTCTTTTCATGAGAAGAACATTGATTCAAAGGAAAAATGCCTAATGAGGACTTTTTTTCTGATCTGTTATATAAGGAAGATGTAATGTAATGGATCCGTTACAAGCGCAAAGGAGAATACATGAATGAAAATATTCATGCATATGTTGTTGTTATATGCCAATGAGTCAGATCCTATTTGTAGCGATTCTCATAGGGTTTTCAATGGCTGATTGTTGTGGAGGATTGCCACATACTTCTGCCACTTTTTGCGGTGCTGCACTGCACTCCACCAACTGAGCTAAACCCCAGCCCCATTCATGTATATTGTTCTTGTTGTTAGGTGCCATTGAGTCGGTATTGACTCATAGCGACGCTCATAGTGTTTTCAATGGCTGACTGTTTTCGGATGGCCTTGGGAGTGGATTGCCAGGTCCTTCTCCCTTTTGCAGTGATTGGGAATTGAACTCAGGATCTCAGAGACTGCAGCGCAGCACTCTACCAACTGAGCTAAATCCCAGCCCATTCATGTATATATACAATGGTTATTACAAAACATTAACTAGGCTATGTACACACAAAAATTGCCACTGGCATTTCTTATTTTACTATTATTGAAGACTTCTAAACTTTCCCAGCAATCAGTACAATATAAACCAAAATCTTTTAGTAAACTGTAAAATCCCCCACAGTACTTCTGATATAAACTGAAATATAACTTTCCAGAAAGGTGAAAAATAATTCTCTTTCTCTGTCTTTTTTTTTTGCATGTTCCTGATGTGATTATAACAAGTGAAAATATAAGATACTAAAATACTGCTTAAACTAAAAGAAAAACTTAGCTCTCTCATTTAAATAGAAAAAATTCTACTTTATATGTTTAACATCTCTATTTGATAAAATAACTCTAATAAGGAATTTTTAAAAGTATAGATTCATGATCTTTAATGCTAAGAGAATTCAAAATACAAATGAGATATTTACGTCTATGTCTCCAGAAATAACTGCCCATATTTCTTTTATCCTGTTCTCACTGAAAAAAAAACCCTGAATTTAGCTTGACTTTAAATATTAATTTTTAGTTGAAATTATGCATTGAGAATTAACATAAACAGAAATTAGGTTAAGTTGTTGAATGTGGTAGAGGAGACAGTGATTAGCAGCTATTAGTAATTAGTCTGGAGCAACTTATGCAGGGATGAGAATACTCTGAAAGTGATTTATTGTCAAAGTTTTATCACTTAGTAAATTTATATGAAAATCATTGCACACTTGAATTGAGCAAAATATATAGTATGTAAAAATACTTTAGTAAAGTAACAATAAATGAATAAAATGAGTGTCAGAAGCCAGACACAAACAAGTGTGCACTATATAAAACCATTTATTTAAATTATAAAATTGGCAAAACTAATGTTTTGTGAAGTCAGGATAGGAGCAATCTTTGGGGAGATGGTAGGGTTGATGTAGAGCACAAGGGGCATTTCTCAAGTGTTGGTAATGGTTTGCCTTCAAGTGATTGTTATATGTATGAGCTTGATTTTAAAAATTTCTTTGAGCTGTCTGTATATATTTTATATGTGCAATTTTATGTACATATATGATATCCCAATGAAAACTAAAATGAATATATATACACACACACACACACACACACATACACACACATACATATGCATCCCTATTCACAAATACTTCTCAATTTGAAAAAAATATGTAGACAATTATATGTAAAGTAAGGCTGTTGGACCACATATATTATAAAATATCATAAAAAGCCAACAAAATAATGTAATAATGTATGGCATTCAAATTTCTTCCATTTAGACTGAATTTATATCAAACTTATAATAAGGGCTCCAATGGAAGTTTTAACATATTTTTTATACAAAGAAATTCATCAAGGTAATGTATCATCTAATGATACCAAAGTTTCTTAGGTATTTAGTTTCTTAGTTTCTTATATGTACCCGACCTACAAGGAGGTTCTTACCAGCAAGAAGGTGACACATTTTACAGAAAATTCAGTGAGACTGAAGGGTACTATATATGTAACAGAGCATCAATAAATGGTGAGACCATGATAGAAAAGGATGGGTGAAGGGTGACAGGAGAGAAGCTATTAACTCATGTTTCTTTTTAGTGATTTTCCACCTACATATCTAGTATCATTCTGGTCTCTTTAAGTTCTACTAAACACTGTCACCTCCTATGGCCAGTTCTAATACTTCCTCTCCAAAGAAATACTACCTAGTGTTGTATGCCTTAGAGAAATTTCTTCTTTTGATCTCCTCAATAAATGTATATGAAATAAAAATAAAATGTTGAACAAATGATATAGTTGGTTGCTTTTTATCTGTCAAAAACATAGTTTTGTGGGCAGGAACCATACCTGACTTATTTGACCATCAAACCTGTGTAACTGTCTCAGCACACTATATATTGTGTATTTTCAAGTGTTCGCTGAGTTAATAACTGAAATGATTCCATTAAAAGTTGAAGACAACATGAAACCTAAACTGAATTCCAAATGTAAAATTTCTGAAAGTATTAAATTGCTAAGTCATTTTCACATTTAGATTTCAAAGCTATGTGCACTATTTCTTTAAAAACTATGAAATGTATAAACATAAATGAACCACTAAGAAAGCAGAATTTAAGGAAGTTTCCAAGAGACAAGACTAAATTGGAGAGCATATTTATTTATTCATTTATATACTGAAAATCGGTTTTCGGTAAAATCAACACAAAGTCTGCCTTCTGGAGGCTTACAATTTACTTCAGATAAAAGCAACTGTGTAATAATATAGATTGGATAATGTTAAGATGCAAAAAGAAGGGACAATACTAATAAGATTAGGAGATCTAAGAAGGATAAATGTGATCTGACATTTGAACAGATCATTTAGTAGGATAATGATAGAAAAGTAAAGTATAGGATATTCAAGAAGCTGGGCAGGTAGGCAGAATGGCATGAGAACACCTGGAGTTAAGAACAGTAGGTACAATCTTTGCAATTATTTTTTTGTGCTTCGGCTCAAAGTCAGGGCCTTGCACAAATGCTGTACAGATGAGTAACATCCCTAGCCTCAAGTCATTACAATCTTGAAGGCAGGGAGAAAAATGGCATTTCTTGGGCTGATATCAGGTTGGATGGTCCTACTTTAGACAAATGGGGGAATCAAGTATCATATCCTTTTTAATTCAAATTCCAAACTTTTCACACTTAACTTACATGTTTGTATCCAGTTTCTGCATTTGACTCATGTGTATTCAACAATCTGCATGAAAGACATATCATGACTCTCCTTGGTTGTGACTTTTCTCTGAAGTATGAGCCTGAGTTAAGATAGAAATCCTTTTCAACAAAATTATGCAAGGATGTACTATTAGTGCCTTCTTTTTTTTAACTTTTTTTCTAGCACTCGGGGTTGAACTCAGAGCCTCACACATGCTAAGCAAGTTCTCCACTGAGTTGTAACCCCAGACCCCTTTTAATTTTAATTTTTATTTTTATTTTCAGATAGGGTCATACTAACTTGCACGTTTGGACTCTGGCCTCAAAACTGCAATCTTCCTGCCTCAGCCTTCTCAGTAGCTGGGATTACAGCTGTGTACCACTGTGCCTGACTTAAGTGATAATAACTTTTTGTATTTAGTAATAATCCTCCCATAAAACATACTTAAAAATAATTCAACTCTGATAACATCACTTGCTAGAAGAATAAATTTTTAAAAACACATTAATTTAAGATATTCTTTAGAAAAGTTATTTTCAATTATGATGTCAGTTTGAATGTATTAATCCTTTTAAACTGCCCATATTGTTAGTATGATATATCTATGTCATAGTTAGTAATTATTATCTTTATTTAGCATGCTATGGTTGACATGACAGTGTGGCTAAGCTCATTATAAAGCAGCTTGGGTGGCCTTGGCCATCCCCTGAGATGGAACTGATTTTTCTTTCCAAGAGTCAAAAACATTTTGGGAGGATACAATTAATATCACAGTTCAAATGCAAGTGAGAAACTTGTTTCCATGGAGAATTAACAACAGTTATTTCAGCTGACAGCTTTTACTTAAGAAAATACCAGGAAAGCTTACTCAAAGGATTTACCAAGAGTGAAAGCAGTTTTACTCTGCAGATTTGTCACTAGCTGTATATATCCTATATAGTTCAGTGGGTCCAGAGGATCCATTATAAATATTTTTATACTAATTATAAGATTATATCCTTAATAATATCAATGAAAAGATTAAAATAATTTCAAAGAAAATCTTACAGAGATTTTAAAAAAGCTAATGAAGTTAATATACCAGCTATATTTCAATGAAAGCCTAATCACACAAAAGCAGAATTTCCTCCCAAACTACACCCCACAGGGATTCTACTACATCCTGTGTTTGGTTGTATGACAGAAATAAATATAAACAATTTAGTCTGCATGCCCATTCTATGCCATTCATAGAATGCCATTCCTGAGAGAACATTTTAATACCTCAAAGAATGAAATGACTGGAATTCTTTGAGGCATAATATAGTATTTAGGCATAGTTGGAGGCATGTCATATTTACAATAATGAGAGAGACACACAAGAATAACAAAATGTAATCACACTTAACGGAATCCTTAATTTTAAAATGTTATGTCTCATTAACAACTACATTAGCATAAGCCATCTTTTTAGCAATAGATAAACAAAAGCCTTCTGAGATATGCAAAGTCCATCATCTTTCAAGCATACTTCAGATTGTTTGATTACCAAATACCTGCAAGTTATCTTTTGCATTAATAATTTATACAGCAATAATTTATAAAACTAAGATATTGACTTTATCAATTTATTAATCACATGTAAAAATACATGCCAGAATTTTAAATATCAAGAAGACATACATGAAAACATAAGGAAGGCTTTCTTAAGTACAAACAGTCAATCCTTGAAATCTATTGTATTGGGCTTTTTTGTTGTTTGTTTTGATGCTGGACATTGAATCCAGAGCCTTGAATATGCTGTCAAAATTGTTTTTAGTCTTCAATTGGTTTTGTTTTATATATGCTAAAATTTTCCCAATATTTTAAGAACTCTTTAAATAATAGTGGGATAATATATGCATGAATAAAAATCCTTACGAAAAAGTCAGCTTACTCAGTTAAGTAAATAAATTCACTAAATAAATCACTTGTTGATTCATTATTTAAAATTACTCTGGAGACAAGTAGTCAGAGAGTATGAAAATTTATAGTAAGTGAATGACTTCACTGATTTCT
>VMDO01025577.1:0-27985 GCA_007922755.1 Pedetes capensis
CACACACACACACACACACACACACACACACACACACACACAAATAGCAGGTTCATTCTTCGGGGAGGTGGGGACAAAGCCTGGTGTTGGGGTTGCAGGTTGAGATTTGACTTTGGGATAAAGAGCCCACAGATTGGGGCTCTAACTGTAGAACCCTGCATAGCTCCCAGAGCCTGCCCTCCCTTTCCTGTAAGAGAAGGTGCTGTGGACATATAATGGAACTGTTGTGAAGATGGACTGAGGGAAGGAGAACAGAGTGCCTTGTACATTGTTGTTGTTGGGTGCCATCGAGTCATGTCTGACTCATAGCGACCCTCATAGGGTTTTCAATGGCTGATTGTTTCGGGATTGCCTCGGGAATGGGTTGCCACATCCTTCTCCCATTTTTGCGGTGCTGGGAATCGAACTCGGGACCTCAGAGACTGCAGTGCAGCGCTCTACCAACTGAGCCAGGTCCCAGCCTTCCCTGGACATAGTGTGTCCACAAATAATGACTCTCCTGACTCTTGCTCACACTACACCTCTCTCACTGCACATTGCGTGGCCTTGAACATAGCAGTTATCAAAGAAAAGGCAGAATGAAGCACTGGCAGTTGAGGAATGGGGTGTTATATTCTAGTGCTTGCGGTCTGATGACTGTCTTTACAATGACCATATTTGATGGTCACAGGACCTTTAGCTTGCAGATGTTTCTGTTCCTCCACAGGAGACTTGAGACCCACGTCCCTCAAGTTCCCTGGAGGTGGTGCTCAGGAGCAACACCCCAGGTAGCCTCTCACCTGCTCATGGATTCACTAAAGTCTCACTGACTCTGACACCTCCCGTGGGCCCAGGCTCCCTCTACCACTGACTGTAAAGCAGTCAGAACCCAGCAATTCTGGTTACATAGATGCAAATGACAATGCTCTGTCCCCACTGCCTGCCTCCATGAATCCATGGATGTGTGGGTGGCCAGCGCTCCACGTCGCCACCCCACCTAATGCCCAGCGTGGCCAAAAGGCTCCATTCACTGACTCACGTGCTGACTTTACGTTGTCATTTCTTGCCCTTTCCTCACCCTCCCGGAGGGAAACAGTAAGAGTTTTCCTCTCCACACCATCCAAGTGCCTGCCTGGTGTTACGTAAGATCCTGTCCCACCAGCTGTGTCCGTGAGTCATCACAGTGCCTTTCGGGGCTCACTTTGCGTGTACCCTCTAGGATCGCTCACTTAGGATGCCTCTGTTGCATACCTGATTCTTTTCAGACATTAGGAAGTCCAGTTTTCCTCCAGGGAGCCCCAGTTCTATGAAAGTCTTTACAAGCCGAAGGTCCGCACTGTTCCCTAAAAACGACAAAGAGTCCCCCACCGGGGTTCCATCATTAATGATGTAACATAAAAATTATATGACACATTTCTCTCTCCCTCTTTTCACAAGCCTATTGGATGATTTTCACATTAATTTGAAGTGGATAATAAAAACAAGTAAATCCAACCCCTGCCCCTGGAACCCACCCCCATGCACACACACAGAAACAGGTCCTTTCTCACTGTCCTTCCTTGGTAGATCCATCGCCTGGTCTCCCAGCATCCGGCTTGTGGATCCCCCTGCAGCACTGGCTGGAAGCTACGTCCCCTCCATTCCTTCCCCAGTGAACCATCTGCCCAGGTGCCTTGTAAAGCCTGATGGGGCACCATGTGACAGCAACAAGCCCCCTCTTAAGTCACTCCCTTAATGCAAAGACTGTCTAGTTCTGTCATTTGCAGGCAGTCAGCGAGACCCCGGAGAGGCCAATCGTGGTGTGGTTATGTAGGTAGAATGGGAATTTCTCCTGGGCGCAGGAGTCATGGAAAACCAAGCCCCATGAAGCTCCTCCCAGTCACCAGGGAGAAGGAAGGAAAGATGACAGTACCCACACTGCAGCTACTAGCAGAGGACAAAGAACACAGGCGACAAAGTCCTGAGATCGCCATGTGGAGAGTGGATTCAGGATAACAGAATAAGTTTCTAGGCATAAATTTCATGCAGCTCATAGGTGTTCAATTGTGTCTTAGTGAATTTTGGTCTGTCCCTCAACTGTATCCCTGTGGAGTTGAAATTTATTTGGATAGGTAGGTTACCTGCTTTTCCATGTGAATAAACCCCACAGGTCATAGTTTTAAATAGATTCTAAAGTATAAGTGTGCCTGCAGCAGTAGCCCAGTAGGATCTGATCCTGTCAGATCTTGGAAGCTAAGCAGGGTCCAGCCTGGTTAGTACTTGGATGGGAGACGCCTGGGAACACCAGGTGCTGTAGGCTTGGGAGAAGGACCCGGCAACCCACTCCCAAAAATCAATCCACCATTGAAAACCCTATGAACAGCAGAGAAGCACTGACAATAGTGTTTTGTCTGTTGTACGTAGGGTCACTATGGGTTGGATACCGACTCAATGGCACCTAACAACAACAACAACAAAGTATAAGTGAAAATATAATTAACTTTACATCATTCTTTATGAAATGACCCAACAATTCAGAGGAGAGTGAAGGAGTCAGCTGGAATCTGGAAGAAGTCAGGGTTCTGGAGAAAACCTAATCCTGAGGACGAGCCAATATGCCCAGGGTGCCACCCATCTTCCTGGCCTGTCACAGCACCGCCCAAACCTATAAAGTCATGGTCATAAACTGGTCATGTTTCTTAGGAAATATATTTATTCTGTCTTATGAAGTTACATTTTATTCATTCTTTCCTTCAATTCACTCCATAAAATTATGTTCTTCAGTCCCTCTGTTGGTGGTGGTTAAGGTTACCTAGTGAAATATGCAGCCATAGCACCCTGGCACCTGATCCCACCTGATCCTGGAAGCCAAGCAGTTTTGGCCTGGTTAGTCGTTGGATGAGAGACCACCTGGGAACACCAGGTGCTATAGGCTTGGGAGACAGATCTGGCAACCCACTCCCGAAACAATCCATCATTGAAAACCCTATGAATAGCAGAGAAGCATTGACAATAGTGCTGGGCATGGCACAATGTTTGGAAATGTTTTGCATGTCATACATAGGGTAGCTATGAGTCAGATCTGACCCCACAGCACCTAACAACAACAACAATGAAACTCTGGGACAAGGCCTCAGCAAAGAAAAAGTTGTAGGCGTTTATATTTAGCATAAAGGGTTTAAAGGATGAAAATGTACCCTTCTCTTTTAGCTGTGGAGAGAGAACTTTCTGGAACCTAAAACTTTCTCAGAAAATTCAATTTAATAAGGTGCTGAATTGAGAATATTTCCAAGAATATAAACCTTGGGCTTATTGCACAGCATGAAGCGCTGCTTAAGTACTCATAATTGTTATCAATGCACTCAGTTCTCTGTTAACATAAATACACCCGTGGACATCAAATTTGAACCAATGGATCCTCTAAAATTCTGAAGAGGATCGACATAGGCAACTTGAACTAGACCAGTGACCTTCGTAAGAAACCTGGCCTTGTTATCAGTCATCTGCCTGGCGGCCTGGTGCCCAGATGATGATATAACCGACAGCTCAGCTCCGTGGCGCAGTGTAATACTGATGAAGCTGCTCCACCTTTTACGCTTTCCTCTGCTTCCATGTGCCAGATGTGAAAAGTAAAAGCCTATTGCCTCACCAGCTTTCTTACTTTAACAGAAAAACTCAGTCTTGCCTCATGGTCATTTAATATCACCTAAGGGGAAGGTGGTGGGCTGGGATTTAGCTCTGCAGTCTCTGAGGTCCCAAGTTTGATTCCCACCACCCCAAAATGGGAGAAGGACGTGGCAACCCACTCCCAAGGCAATCCTGAAACAATCAGCCATTGAAAACTCTATGAGGGTTGCTATGAGTTGGACTTGACTTGACGGCACCTAACAACAACAACAACAAGGGAGGGGTGGAGAAGGACCCAGCAACCCACTCCCAAAAATCAATCTGCCATTGAAAACTCTATGAACAGCAGAGGAGCATTAACAATAGTGTTTCGCCTGTTGTACGCAGGGTCACTATGAGTCAGATACTGACTCAACAGCACCTAACAACAACAACAAAGGGAGAGGTACAGGTTGGTTATAGGTGACACTGAGTTGGTGAGTGAGAAAGTTATTCTTTATCCCTGCAAATCCTAGAATGTAGTAAATCGTCTGCTATACAAAAGATGCCCCATAACCATATGGTGAATAGAAACAGGCACCAAAATAGTTTTGGCCACTCACATGCTCCTCAAATGGAATCCATTTACTCATTATGCTCATTTCTTCCTTTATTCATACCATTCTACTGACTCACAGATTCCATTAATTCCTGCACTCTAGTTACTCATGCATTCCATTAATGTATCCATTATATTTTTTATTCATTCATTCTTTCACTCTTTTATCTTGAAAGTTCATTCCATTAATTATTCAATTTCTTCATGCATCCCAATTGTTTATCTATTGATTCATTCAATTCATTCCCTCACTACACTAATTCATTCATTTATGTGTTTCACTTACTCAAGAGATATTTGTGCCACAGAGAGATTTTTTTCAGAACAAGACCACACCATTTCCCTAGACTTACATGTTAGTTCATTCCACAGTTGCTCTTTGAAAAATTTCAAATAAATGTCTGATCTAAGTAAATTAATGAGCATTATAAATTTTATAGAGTATAACATTGCATATAGGAAATATTTTTAGAACTCACCATCCAAGCCATGGACACAGACAACCAAGTGAATCCCATCTTCCAAGTTTTCTTCCTCTTCCTCTGGTGGGAAATATGGTATATCAGAAGCTAGTACAGATAAGTCACTGTACAGAAATCCTTCAATCTTCAGTTCTTTTTTAAATTTTTCTTTGGCCTGATAAAAACTGGAGAATACACTAATTAATCTCAAGCCAAGCTGTGTCTTCCATGTTGAGCAGAAAATGAGCTGGGCTGGTATGTGGGAGTGATGAGCAACCACAAGCAAAGCATCCACTAAGTGGCAGATACTAAACATGGCAGCTTGGGCTAGGGGTGCCGGTGAGCAAAGCTTTGTTCTGAACAAGAAGGAAGGAAAAAACCCTAAAAAATGAAGAATTTTGGTTCTGCAGATTTCTTTGTGGTTCTTGCACCAGGCAACAGGATTTTTAAGATTGTTGTTGTTGTTGTTAGGTGCCATCGAGTCGTGTCCAACTCGTAGTGACCCTCATAGGGTTTTCAATGGCTGACTGTTTCAGGATTGCCTCCGGAGTGGATTGCCAAGTCCTTTTCCCATTTTTGTGTGCTGGGAATCGAACTTGGGACCTCAGAGACTGCAGTGCAGCGCTCTACTAACTGAACTAAATCCCAGTGGCTGTTTAAGACTCTATCCAACTCTAAAGATCCAAGTGCTTTTGAAAACGATCTCCCTTGAGTGGAAGCTCCTTGCCCTCACATGCGAGCCCATGGTGGGTGGCTTTGTCTCTACCTGACTCCCTAGCATCATCTTTCACCTCTTCCAGCCTCCCAAAGTAACACGTTCTTTATAATCCCCACATGATCTATACGGCGTGGCTTGGCTTGGCGTCCACGTACCTTGGTACATGCAGGTGTGGATGTTGGAAGTGCCTTTCTTACCTGGCTATGGTACTCTTTGCCTGGTTACCTGACAAGTGGGTGATTAAGAGCATGGACTCAGGAGTCACAGTGCCAGAGTGGGAACCTTGGTTTGACACTTGCTATCTACTACTGGCTGAGTGTTCCTTGTCTGAAATGGGACTGAACGTTTTGGATTTCAGTTTTTTTCTTCCTGACTTGAGAATACATACATATATATAATGAGATATCTTGGGAATTGGATCCAAGTCTAAACAGGAAATTACTTTTTGTTTCATGTAGTCTTATAGACACAGCCCGAGGTAGTTTTATATAACATTTTCAAGATTTTTAGGCATAAAAGTTTCATGGCAGAAAAATTTTCCCTCGTGTTGTCTTGTCAGTACTCAAAAAGTTTGGAATTTCAAGAGCATGGTGTAGGGGTGTAACTCAGAGTACTAGCTCAGCACAAGCAAGGCCATGGGTTTGATCCTTAGTGACACAAAAACAAATTAAGTTTTGGGGTTTGAAGCATATCAGATTAGGGATGTTCAAACTGTATTATTATCTATTACATTGTTGCTGTTAGGTGCCATCGAGTCGGTATCCGACTCATACTGACCTTATGTACAACAGGTGAAACACTATTGTCAGTGCTTCTCTGCTGTTCATAGGGTTTTCAATGGTGGATTTTTGGGAGTGGGTTGCCGGGTCCTTCTCCCAAGCCTACAGCACCTGGTGTTCCCAGGTGGTCTCCTATCCAAGTACTAACCAGGCCTGACCCTGCTTAGCTTCTGAGATCTGATGGGGTTGGATGCCACAGGGCTACAGCTGCAGGCATTTATTACGTTGTTGTTGTTGTTAGGTGCCTTGGAGTTGTATCCAACTCATGGTGACCCTCATAGGGTTTTCAATGGCACATTGTTTCAGGATTGCCTCAGGAGTGGGTTGCCACATCCTTCTTCCATTTTTGAGGTGCTGGGAATCAAACTTGGGACCTCAGAGACTGCAGAGCAGCGCTATACCAACTGAGCTAAATCCCAGCCCCTTCTATTACATTAGTCATATAATCATTATCACTGATATTTTCCCTCAGTACAGAACTCATCTTCTCTAAGAACTTTCTCCTGCTCACCATCCCTATTTACAGTTATTACCTCCAGCCAAATCCAGTCCTTTTCCTTCTGGCTGCACTGACCATAGATGAATCATCCTGCTTACCTAGTCATTGCTCTCATTTACTTTTCTGCCTGTGAATGCAATATGAGCCAGGATAACTCTGGCCAGGCAGGCATTGGTCAGTGTCTACTCATACCAGCTGAACTGATTACAAGTGTGATGTGATGTTGTTGTTATTGTTGTTAGGTGCTGTTGAGCCGGTCTGACTCATAGTGACCCTCATAGGGTTTTCAGTGGCTGAGTGTTTCGGGATTGCTTTGGGAGTGGATGTCATATGGTAGGTATCTAATATTCTTTGTAAAACTCAAAGTTCTAATGTTTACCTGCTTGTACAATTTATTTAAGGGAAAGTCATTAACATGTAACTGTTAGCATTTTGCAAAAGAGGAAGTAAGACAGGATACCCTGGTGTCTGATCCCATCTGATCCCAGAAGCTAAGCAGGGTTGGGCCTGGTTAGTACTTGAATGGGAGATCATCTGGGAATACCAAGTGCTGTAGGCTTGGGAGAAGGACATGGCAACCCATTCCTGAAACAACAAGCCCTTGAAAACCCTACAAATAGCAGAGAAGGACTGGCAATACTGCCAGGCAGGGCACAGTGTCAGGTAGTGTTTCATCTATTGTACATAGGGTGCTGTGAATTTCACCCAACTAAATGGCACCTAATAACATATATTCAATCAAATACATAATCTATAAGTTGGGGAGCAATACAAATAAAACCCCAAAACAAAGATGAAGGTTTGAATTCTGGCATGGAAAAAAGGAGCAGTGAACCTGAGAACTCCACAGTCTTAAAGAATGTAGATGCCAATTTGATTAAGAAGTCCTATCCTCTCAAAGGGGCTTGGATTTAGCTCAGTGGTTAGAGTGCTGCACTGCAGTCTTTGAGGTCCCAAGTTCAATTCCCAGCACCGCAAAACTGGGAGAAAGACCTGGCAATCCACTCCGAAGGCAATCCCGAAATAGCCAGCCATTGAAAACCCTATGAGGATCGCTAGGAGTCAGATACCGACTTGACAGCACCTAACAACAACAACAATTCTCTCAAAGTCTCCTAAAAACTCCTTTCTCAAAATGTGCAAAGACAGAGTCACAAAGGTATTCATAAGAGAGTTGTGTACAGGAACAGAAATGGAATACCAGTTAAGCATTTGCTTAATAAGTCATAGCACAACCATATAGTCATATACAACTGTAACCATAGTACAGCTGAAATACTGCAGAAATGTTAGAATGATGATACAAAATCCACTTATAAACATGGAATGGTATTTCCAATGTATTATTAAATTGGGAGAAACCACTTCAGGAATCGTCAAAATAATCCTATCTTTGCATATAAAGTAGGTATAGATATAGGTGGTATCTATATACAAAATGTATATAAATTTTCACACAGAAAATGTGTAAGACCACACACAGCTGTTATTTTAGGATATGGGCTTGTTGATAGTGTTTACTTCCCCATGTTGTTGTTGTTGTTATTAGGTGCCATTGAGTCAGTATCTGACTCATAGCAACCCTGCGTACAACACGTGAAACACTATTATCAGTGCTTCTCTACTATTCATAGGGTTTTCAATGGCAGATTGATTTTTAGGAGGGGATTGCTGGGTCTGTCTCTCAAGCCTACAGCACCTGGTATTCCCAAGTGGTCTCCCATCCAGTACTAACGAGGCCCGACCCTGCTTAGCTTCCAAGATCTGGCAGGATTGGACACCACAGGGCTATGGCTGCAGGCTCATTACTTCCCTATAGTAATCAGCATTTCTGATTTGTATGAAATGTGCATAATTACTGTATTTAAGTCAGAAAATATCAAATATCTTGGTTTATAAACAGTTTGCATGGAACTGAGAACTCTCTGAAGAACCCACGTGGCCGTCTGAGGCCGGGCGGGGCCAGCAGGCATACCTGAACATCCTCTCACCGACTTCTTCATCCAGCTTGCCGGTGTGGGTAGAAACAACTCCAAAGGAACCCAGAGGTTGGTGGGTGATGGGAACCGGGGTCTGCTTGGACGAGAATCCCACCCTGGCAGGAGTCTCCTTGGGCACAGATGAGAAAGGGAGACATGTAGCCGTGCAGGACACGGAGAGATTGACCACCTCCACGGCCTTCAAGCTGTCCAGAGGGAAGGTCTCGGGGGAAGTCAGGTGGGACCCCGCGGTGGAGGCACTGCCTTTAGGCTCTTGGTTCCTCAGAACGTGGGGGGCCACGGAGTGAGTCACAGTGGGGCACACAGTGCCTGCTTCGTGTGCAACCTCCAGGAGGGCATCAGGGCCTCTGTTCACCAGCCTGTCAGTGGGGACACACAGTGAACCGCCTTGCACCCCTGGAGAATTCAGGCTGACGGCATCGGTGGTTGACGCACAGCCGGATTCAGGCACCTTATGGCGAGAGCCGTCCCTGACCTCTGAGACGCTGCCGCTGCCGAGATCGCCTTTGCCTGCCTTCAAGTCCTTCCGCCCTCCCTTTGGGGTTTCCACTAGTGTTCGAGGGAAGGAGCGGGTCCTCAGGTTTGCAAACGCTATAATACGCGGTACTTTTAAGTTAAGATTTTTGGTTTCGACACCTGCACTGTCCTCAGCCCTGCCATTCGGGTGACAGGGCCCTCGAAGCTCAGACTGACTCCCCCCACCTTTGGAGATGTCCATGTACCCGGGGCCCTGTGGTCTGTCCACATCCAGCAC
Source organism: Pedetes capensis (assembly GCA_007922755.1). NCBI lineage: Eukaryota > Metazoa > Chordata > Mammalia > Rodentia > Pedetidae > Pedetes > Pedetes capensis. The sequence continues at coordinate 9,395 of VMDO01025577.1, forward strand.
AACATCTGGAAGAGAGTGGCCTGTCCCGCCCTCCGGGGCTCTAGAGCCACCACCAGGTCGGGTGCCCCTATCTGGGGTGGCTTTGCTGGTGCCGCGCAAATCCAAGTCTCCCGCAAAGCCTCGCTGGCTCTGCGTGGCATCCGTGCCTGCGGTGGTGTCCTCGGGGCTGCTGATCTGGGGTGCGGATACCGACTTGGTGAGCTTAGTGAGGGCCAGCTCCCGCTCCTCCTCCTCAAAGGGCAAGGAGCTGATGGAGGTGAGGGATGCCTGGAAGCCGCTGGGCAGGCTCGTGTTGCTCTCCGTGTGGCCCCCCTCCAGGGAGTTCCTGTGGAGGGCGTGCCTGCGAACCACGTGGTGCAAGGGTTCCCGGTCACTGGGTAACTCCAGCGCCCTGCTTCGGGCCTCCGACCAGGCCACGGAGCTCGGCTCACTCTCAATGCCCGAATCAGAGATGACCGAAGAAGACCTCTTGATGACCCCTGACAGCACGGACAGGTCCTCCTGCTCCTCCGCATGAGGGTCCTTCAGGGAAGCCCTGGAATCCAGGGGTCCCCATGGGGTGGCGCTCAGGGCATCACAGGGCTCTGCGGGTGTGAGCTTGAGGCTCAGCACCACGGGCCTCCCCTCTTGCCCTGCTCCCCTTCCTGGCACACTGAACTCCGGAAGAGCTGCCTTGCCCAAAGAGATGGTGTTTTGCTGACTTCTGCCTCCCGCCGCTTTGCTTGGCACGGTCCGGTCTATACCATCGTCATCTCTGGGGCTCTTATGCTCATGCTGAGCACACAGGTCCTCCGTGGGGTCAGCTCTGCGGGCGTTCTCATTGCTAGACTTCACGTCAATGTAGGTCAGCACCGGGCCCTGTCCATCCTCTGGGCCTGGACTCCTCCTAGCCTGGTCCATATCTGCCAGTGGGGATGCTCCGGCATCTGAACTTTGGCTGGTCCAGGATTCATCTTCAGCCATGCCCGCTTTGTTCTGGAACTCGCCAATTGTCAGATACACCTGAGTTTCGGAGCACACATCCACTGGAGTTTGCGTGGTTACAGTCTCCTCTGGCTCTGGATGCCTGATCGCCTCTTCATCAGAATCCATCTGGGGCAGCATCCTCGTAGACAAGACAAGGTCTTCTCTAAAAGATGACTTGCGGTTTACAGTACAGTTCTCTTCTGTTTCTTTTAGATTCATTATTGCAGGACTTGTGGCTGGAACATCAAAGTTAGGATAAACAGTCAAATTATGCCCTACAAAATAAAAAAGAAAGGCGTATTACAGTTTACAAATCTGTTTATAAATTATGCAAATGCCAGCCAGGCGTGGTGGCGCATGCCTATAATCCTAGCAGCTTAGGAGGCAGAGGCAGGAAGATCGCAAATTCGAGACCAGGGGAAGTCTGCGTAACTTAGCAAGACGCTGTCTCAAAAAGTAAGAAAAAAAAGAAAGGGCTGGGGGTGCAGCTCAGTGGTGCAGCACTTGCAAAGTATGCAAGCACGAGGCCCTGGGTTCAACCCCTAGTATGGTAAAAAAAATAAAAAATAAAAAAAATTTAAAAAGTTATGCAAATACCTATTGTATAAAAGAATTTGACGGTTCTTTATTTCTGACTTTCTGGTTTTTATCTTTTGTACATATACTGGGGATCTTGGAATTTTCCAGGTGATAGAAGTGTCTGTGTTATTCTCAGGGGCCCCAAGAGTTTGTGCTAACCAGGTGACTCATGCTGAACTTCTAAACAAGTTACACCAAAGGGGTGGATCGGGATAGGAGCTGACTGTGGCAGAAAGGCCAATCATGTGATTAGAGAGTCAAGACACAGAGCCACATCCTGTCAGTCTGACCTCTGGGGGGAGGGTGGGTTCAGTCACAAGGCCAATGATTCAGTCCATCTCGTCTACATAGTGAAACCTTGCTAGAACTTTCAGATAGTGCGGCTTAGGTGAGCTTCTCTGGTTGACAACATCAGCCGATGGTCCAGTAGGGCCACAAGTCCTGAGAACACAAAATCTTCCTACCTGAGACCCCTCAGACTTCTGCCTGTGCATCTCTCTCTCTTCCTTCTTTTCTTTTTTTCTTTTGCTAGCCCTTACTTATATCCTTTATAATTAAAATGCAATTGCAAGTACAGTTCTTCCTGAGTTCTGTGAGTAATTCTAGCTAGCAACTTGTTGGACCTGAGCAGGTTATGGGAATGCCGAATTCGTAGTCAGTTGGCCAGAAGTGTGGATGGCCCAGGAGTCCCTGAGCTTGTGTCTGGTATCTGAAATGAAGACAGTTCTGTTAGGGACTGTACCTTTAAATGTGAAGTTTGACCTGATGCTGAAGCATTTTGTGTATGATTTGCATCATGCTAAAGAAAAGATTGGGCTGGGAGTTAGCTCAGTTGGTAGTGCGCTGCTCTGCAGCCTCTGAAGTCCCAAGTTCGATTCCCAGCACGGCAAAATGGGAGAAGGATGTGGCAACCCACTCCAGAGGCAATCCTGAAACAGTCAGCCATTGAAAATCCCATGAGGGTCGTTAGGAGTCGGACCCAACTCGATGGCACCTAACAACAACAACAACAAAGAAAAGCCCTCTATTGTATTCAGAGCTATGTGAACTGGAAGTGTCTATACAAGGACCTAGTTGCTTCCTTCAACCTGTTACCTGTCAACTTCCCAGGTTAGAGATGTCTGAGGCACTTCAAGCATTCAAATGCCTCTAATTAACTCAGTGTCAACTCTTATTCATGGCCTTGGACCTTTCCAAAAACTATGGATTCCACAGCGTACACCAAAACTTTTGCGGTGCATTCTTGGCTCTAAATTTGCCTCTTGCGTATGTTTGAGGCAGGATCCTTAGCTATAGTATTACTGAAGTGTGTTGTCATGGTTTGAATATAAAATGGCCCCCAAGACTCTTGTTTGAATACTTGATCCCCAGCAGGTGACACTGTATGGGGAAGCTATGGAACACTGGGAGATGAGACCTAGCTGGTAGGAGTAGGTTACTGGGGGCAGGACTTTCGATGTTTTTATATGGATCTCCAGTTCCAGTTCTCCCTCTACTCCTGATCTGCCATTATGTGAAAACTCCACTCCACCACATGCTCTGTGCCTCCTTGGCCGTGCCCTCCTTGCCAACATGGACTGAACCCTTGAAACCTTGCACCAAAAATAAATCTTTCATCTAAAGAAAGGCTCTCAAATCTTATCATTTTTGTTTACTTTTTACTTACCAAAGTATGTTTAGTAATTCCCACTTATAGAGGTCTTTCTCTATCTTTTACACAGTATTTACAAGTAAACTTGTAGCTTTGGCACGAGAAGTCCTGACTGTCAACCGGAACATTGCCATTCACCATCCCTGACACCTGGACAACTCTGGGATCTAAATAAGCTTTTTCTATTAAACTTCACTTCCCTCTACTCTGGGATGGGCAAATCCATGGGAGCCAGGAAGCCTCTCAGTCATAACTCACGAAGAGTCACGGTATGAAATGATGTCCACATGGGAAAGATTTCTGCTTTCTGCAGAAAAACACTGTCAAGTTTGATTGTTGAAGCAGGTTAATTATTCCATGTAACAGACCGCAAGGAGGCACCCTGAATCACTGTGATTTTCACAGGCAGATGACAGGGGCCCAAAGTATGATCTTTTTCTTGATTTTCTTCAGAGTTAGTTATTGTGTCTCAATATCTTCTCTTCTTTCTCTCAATCTTACTCCTCCTCCTCCTCCTCTTTCTCCTCCTCGTCTTCTTCCTCTCCCTCCTTCTCTTCCTCCTCCTCCTCCTTTTTCTTCTCCTTGTTTTTCATCTTCTTGTCCTCTCTCTCTCCCTCTATCTCTATCATCCCTCTCTCTTCCCATTCCAATAATTACTGACTACACAAGAGTAAATGTCAACCACAGCTCTGAAAAGCATGTCATGTGTCATTCAATTTCCACATACACCATTGTTCAAAAGAAGCACTGTATTTATCTTGTGTTTAACATTCAAGTTCTCCATATGGTTTTACTAGAGGGTAAATGAATACAATCTTGTAAATCTTACCATGAAGTAAACCATCAATACGTGACTTGGAAAGCACATGGGGCTTTAAGATGTTATCATCTGATGTTGTTTGTTGTTGTTAGGTGCCATCCAGTCGAGTCAGGCTCATAGCAACCCTCATAGGGTTTTCAGTGGCTGACTATTTCGGGATTGCCTTGGGAGTGGGTTGCCACGCCCTTCTCCCATTTTGCGGTGCTGGGAATCGAACTCAGGACCTCAGAGACTGCAGAGCAGTGCTCTACCAATTGAGCTAAATCCCAGCCCCATCATGTGATAGCTGAGTGAAATTTGTGATTGGTCAAAGAAAGAATAAAACTCTTTCTTACCTAGGGGCATCCTATGTCTCTGGAGAGACTATGAGCAAATTTCCCTTCCTCTGAGAGACATTCTCCGCAGCCCACAGCAAGGCTGCTGTTCTCTGCTGCAAATTCCCGGTGGCCCTTCTACACACATGTCGGGTAACACATCCTACCTCTGTGCAGTTACCCATTTGTGCATCTTGGGCCCCTCTGGAGGAAAGAGCTTAAGTTTTACATCTATAGCCCCAAGGTCAGCATCATGGCTCATACATATTTGATGAACTGGGTTCACGAGATGATTTGAGACTAGAATAGAAATCTGGCAAAACAAAGAATAGTATCTTCATTATTTGTATTGGTCTGAAAAAAAGTTACCTCCATTTCAGTGAGTCCCACTGAGTGCACTGACAGGTCCTGTGTGAACAATTCCTATACTTGACAGTGGCATAGGAAGAGGGGAAGTGGGCATCAGATGTAAGAGTGAGCTGGTGTCTGACTCGATGGGATTTTCGAAGTATTAGGAGAACACACACAGGTATAGATAGTTCTCTTTCCTAAATTATGTGAGCTTTGGCAAAACTATGGAGATAGGAAAAAATGAGTGTTTTCCAAGGTTTAAAGGAAAAGGAGGTGTGAGAAGGCAGAGCATGGGGAAATTTTAGGGCAGCAAGATTTCTCTGTGTGATATTACAGTGGTGAATAAATGTCATGACACATACGTCCAAGCCCATGGAATGTACCAAGAGTGACAGTAATACAGAATGGGCTTTGGGTGATAATGACACACCCGACGTAGATTCATGGGTTGTGATAAACGTTCTTCTTTAGTGAGGGAGGTTGATATGTGGGGAGGGCTATGCATGGGTCGGGGCAGGGAGTAGATAGTGTCTCTCTGTACCTTCCTTTTTATTTTTCCATTGCCAGGAATATAAAATCATTATAAAAAGAAACACTTCTGAAAAAGGAAAAGGAAACAAACAAAATAGAATGCAGGCAGCATCCTAGAGAACATGAATTATGTTTCCTCAAGAAAGGAGATTCTGCCAGGCATGGTGGTGCACACGTGTAATCCCAGTGGCTCGAGAGGCAGAGGCGGGAGGATAGCAAGTTCGAGACCAGAGGCAGTCTGTGAAATTTAGCGAGACCCTGTCTCAAAAAGTTAAAAAGAAAATGGGCTGGGGGTGCAGTTCGTGCAAGCATGAGGCCCTGGGTTCAACCCCCAGTACCACAAAAAAATAAAAGGAGATTCTGAATTCTACTGGACAGAAGGACCGTATGGACAAAGATCAGGATTCTGGGTAGCTCAGCCTGGCCAGGCAGGGATGAGGTCTGAGTGGACAAAGCAAGAATGACCAGAGGAAAGGAACATGGGGTTAGAGAAAGCCTGCAAGATGGATCAATGTGTGTGACATGGATGAATAAAGAGTCTGGTGATCACGTTACAGGTAACACAGGTACCAGGTTGTAGATTCTTAGAACACAAAATATCGATCAGGCATATCAGGCAATTAAGGCAGGATGCCGGAAGGGCAGCGAGAAAGTGAGTTATCAACATGTCCACAACTGAGATTCACCACTACAACTTTTAGAGAATGAGAAGAGCAAAGGGTCTACTTCAAAGAGACAGAATTAGAGTTAGGTACTAACCAATGGCCTTGGTTAACAGGCGTCGACCCTTGCTTTGTCTGTCACTTTTTTAAAGTACATCTCTCTTTTGCTCACAGTAACCCTGCACAGTAGAAATTACAAACTCATGTGGCCAATTACATATGCTAATGGTTGGAAAAAAGGCTCAAATCCAGCCAGTCTGTCCAGCTCTTGAGGCTTTAGGCAAACCACTCAACCATTCTGGGGTGGGGTCATGAGCGCCTGGGGAGGGCCCGCAGTGTGTGGTCCGGAGCAGGTATCCAAGCTGTGACATTGAGGCCCACTGTGAGCTGATGTTACTATTTGAACATGGAAGTGGAACTCTTTTATTTCCGTGTTATGCCACACTAACAGGATGAACTGCAAATGTATCTGACCACCTCATGGCAAGGTATACAAAAATATCAAGGCCACCAAGCTCTTGGGCAAAGAGGAAATAGTTCTTTGTTGGTAGAGTTTTCCAATCTGGGGTTAAAGAATCATCAAGGGAAAGAACAGGGGTCAAGTAATGCTTGGGGTTTTGAGTGGGGACACAGATAATGTTATAAAAGTAGTTTGGAGGTTGGGGATGCATCAGGTCAGGGGTCTGTGCAGAGAATCCCTGGGGAGAAAGCCAGGCCTTGGGAAGAAACTGCCTGTGGTTCTTCTAGGAAGATGGGAATAGTAGGCAGGAGTTATGGGCTCAGGCACATCACATAAGTTGCAAAGAGATGCTGGTGCTAAAATACTACACACCTATAGGCAATACACACAGCCTAGAGGACCCTGCTCCTGCAGCTGTAGCCCTGTGGCATTGGATCCCATCAGATCTCAGAAGCTATGCAGGGTCAGGCCTGGTTAGTATTTGGATGGGAGACCACCTGGGAACACCAGGTGCTGTAGGCTTGGGAGATGGACCTGGCAACCCACTCCCAATCAATCCGCCATTGATAAACCCTATGAACAGCAGAGAAGCACTGGCAATAGTGTTTCGCTTGTTGTATGAGTCTGACACCGACTCAGGTACACCTAACAACAACAACGAGTCAGATACCAACTGGACAGCATCTAACAACAACAACAGAGGAACCTGCAGAGCAGACCCCTGGAAGCCCTCTCTAGCCATGGCTTGCTGATGTTAAAGACTTGAGGGCTGTGACGTGTGAGGTGGAGAAAAGGGGTGGGCAGGGAAGCCCGGAAGGACTGATGTTCGCTTTCAGCTGATGCCACTTGATGGAGGCTCAGAGGCGAACCGAAGCTGGTTTATAAAAAATAAAGGCATAAAAAAGCCAGGGACAGTGGCACACACCTGTAATCCCAGCAGCCTGGGAGGCGGAGGCAGCAGGATCGCAAGTTCGAGACCAGAGGCAGTCTGCATAACTTAGCGAGACCCTGTCTCAAAAAGTAAAAAAATGGGCTGAGGGTGCAGCTCAGTGGTCCAGCACTTGCAGAGCAGGCAAACACAAGACCTTGGGTTCAACCCCCAGTACCACAAAAAAAAAAAAAGGCTAAAATACAGTTGTACACATGAGTTGAAAAACATATTTATACTCAGCAGAGTATCTATTAATACGTGGAGGGCAAAAGGCTGGAAGACAATCTAACACAAAACTTAATATTGATAAAATTAGAAGGTCTGATGAGTGGTTAGTGACTTCCTTCTCCAGCTATTCAGATTTTCTATAAATGGTATAACTATCAGGAAGATGAGCACATATTCATATGTATAGGCACACAGTCTTATACATACATATGTATATACATATACATGGGTGGGGATTTAGCCCAGTTGGTAGAGTGCTATTCTGCACACTGAGGCCCTGAGTTCAATCCCCAGCACTGCAAAAAGGGGAGAAGAACGTGACAGCCCACTCCTAAAACAGTCCTGAAAACAGCCGTTGAAAACCCAATGAATAGCAGAGAAGCACTGACATAGTTTCACATGGCACAGTGTTGGGTAGTGTTTCTCTGTTGTACATAGGGTTGCTATGAGTTGGACTTGACTTGACTGCACCTAACAACAACATATGTATACATACACAAACAGACATATATGAGTGCATGCATACACACACACACGCACATACACACATAAATACGGAAAGGTCTCAATGTCCTGTTTTAATCTTGTTTTGACCAGGTAGGTTGGAGGCTGCCAAGTCTGGACGGGTACACATTTCAGCCGTCATACACCTGGCTGACACTAGATGTCAGAGTACAACTGAAAACCAAATTCATAGTTTTGCAAGGTTGCAATTGTCCTCGGAAGTCACTTAAAATTTTAAACATCCTACAAGTCTCAGGTTGCAAAACCCCTGAAGTCTAACCATTTTGACCTATCATTTGAATGGTGGGCACTAAGCCTGAGGGCTTAAAACACCTCACAGGAAGATGGCAATGCAGAGCACGGGCTCGCTGTTGTTGTTAGGTACCGTCAAGTCAGTATCCAACTCATAGTGATCCTACATTCAAGTGAAACACTATCGTCAGTGCTTCTCTGCTGGTCATAGGGTTTTCAATGGAGGATTGTTTTTTGGGAGTGGGATTCCGGGTCCTTCTCCCAAGCCTTCAGCACCTGGTGTGCCAGGCAGTCTCCCATCCAAGTACTAACCCGGCCCAACCCTGCTTAAATTCCAAGATCTGATGGGATCAGATGCCACAGGGCTATGGCATGGGCCCACAGAGTTGACTCATTGCCATGATCTGGAATAAGCACTCTTACTCCTTGTGCCTCAGTTTCTCTCTGAAAGAGTTGATGAGGTTATTCAGAGGACTAAAGGCATGAACTACTCAAGCCTGCAGCCCAGGGCTGGCATTCTCTGGTCTTCCTTGGGTTTTCATGGTCAGGCTGTGGGAAAGGACAGAGAAGGCACAGGGATGGTCACCCTGTGTCTGGGTGCTCACTCATTGACCCACAAGTCCATCAACAAATGGCAGCCAAGATGGACACGTGTACACAATCGATATGTACAAATACGTTTTCCTCTCTCTCTGAAAAGGGACGATCATTCAGGAATCCATGAGCTGCCTCAGCCCCCTTCCCTGAGCACCTTGCCTAGCATGCAGCATAAAGCAATGACTCCACAGGAGCCTGAAGCCAATGCCACCCGAGGCTGATCCGAAATGACAGTATGTTTGCAACGCGTGCCTGAGGTAAGAAACGATCTGCGCCAACTCTCCCTCACTCAGGGTGTGAGCAAATGGAGTCAGTTCCCGCCTGTAGGTAAAAACACAAAGGCCCTGCCACAGTTCTACCCAGCAAGAGCCAACAGGGACTCCTTCCTACAACTCCTCCTTTGTCACACCCATTTCCTGTTGTTGTTGTTAGGTGCCTTCCAGTCAGTCATGTCCGACTCATAGAGACCCTCATAGGGTTTTCAATGGCTGACTGTTTCGGGATTGCCTTGGGAGTGGGCTGCCACATCCTTCTCCCATTTTTGCTGTGCTGGGAATTGAACTCAGGACCTCAGAGACTGCAGAGCAGCGCTCTACCAACTGAGCTAAATCCCAGCCCCACCCATTTCCTAGTGGCAGTGAAACAGTCGTTTCACACCAGTGGCTTCCCCTCATTCCCGCTTCTCCTTTGTGAACTAATGAAATGCTTTCTCAGGTGGGCCCCGTTATGGTTGAGATGTAAGCAGAGCGACTGTCAGGAGTCTCACTCTTAACTCTTTCCAAAACAACAGAAGACAGCCAACCTGTCATGGGGCAGTCCACATATCTGTCCTCAAAGATAACAGGCAGCGTGTTCCAGTCACCGTCGATGTCCAGGCACTCTGCGGGCAGCGGGGGCATGCTGGTGAGGTACTCCGAATTCCGGATGTCCAGAGACAGTTGGCTGTGGGTTTGAATCCTGGGGAGCACATGGATAGGGTGAGTGTCCAATAAGACTGACATGTTTTAAAGTGTTGCTACATACCAAAAGTCCCAGTGAAACATTCAGAATGCCTTCAGCAGACTCCAACAACGACCATCTGCCTGTCTGTCTACCCGTCCTTTTTCTCAGCCCTGAGAGTGACACTCTGCTTTGTTTTGGGAATCAAATGGGGTATTTAGGATAAAGGCTATAGATTTTAGGATTAAGTGAAACATAAGAGTTTAACGCCTACAGGTCGTGAGGTCTCTGAAGCTAAGCACGGTCGGGCCTGGTTAGTACTTGGGCCGGAGACCACCTTGAACACCAGGTGCTGTAGGCTTGAGAGAAGGACCCGGCAAACCACTCCTAAAAATCAATCCACCATTGAAAACCCTATGAACAGCAGAGAAGCATGACAATAGTGTTTCGCGTGTTGTACACAGGGTCATTATGAGTGGGATACCAACTTGAGGGCACCTAACAACAATAAGAGTTTAACATACCATACAATGGAATGGGATAAAGACCATCTTAGCAGAATGTAGGCTGAGTTTTTCAATGGTTTTTTGTTGCTGTTAGGTGTGCTTGAGTTGGGTCCCACTCATAGTCACCCCACATATAAGAGATGAAAACACTCCCCGACACTGTGACACTGTGTCATGCCTGGCACTATGTCAGTGCTTCTCTGCTATTCATAGGGTTTTCAATGGCCGATTGTTTTGGGATTGTTTCACGAGTGGGCTCCAGGTCCTTCTCCTGTTTTGCTGAGCTAAGGAATGGATTCAGGGCTTCAGAGTGCGCAGAGCAGCACTCTACCAACTGAGCTAAACCTAAGCCCTTTAGGCATCTTAAATTAGTATTTTGGAGAAAAAAGTTAAATTTACTAATCCTCTACTCTTGATTCTCTGTTATATCACTTAGGGTCTGAGTCATATTTTGGCATATCTGAATTGAAAACAACCAAAACCAGCTTTTTTATTGATTATTACATGGGTACTGGCATCCTTGATTAGAGTATTTGTTGTTAGGTGCTATCAAGTAGGACGCAACTCACAGCGATCCTCTGTACAACAGAACAAAACACCACCCAACACTTTGCCCGCACACAGTCTTTTTATGTTTAAGCCCCTTGTTGCAGCCACTATGTTTCTTCTCATTTTCAATCATGCCACATCAGCAAAAGGCGGTCCTAGGGGCTTTACTCTAATCCCATCATTAAGGTCAACTCTACTTTGAGGAGGCAACTCTTCCCTAGTCATCTTTGAATGTCTTCCAGCCTGGGGGGCTCATTTTCTGGTACTATATTTGACAGTCCTTCTCTGCTATTCATAGGGTTTTCCATGGCTAATTGTTTTGGGAATGGCTACCAGGTCCTTCTCCCTAGTCTGTCATAGTCTGGAAGCTCAGCTGAAACCTGTCCACTAGGGGTGGCCCTGCTGGTATCTGAGATACTGGTGGCATAGCTTTCAGCATCACAGCAACACACAAGCCCCACAGTACAACTAGCTAACAGAGACATGGGGGTGATTAGGTGTAGGATTAAAACAAGTGCTAATATTTACTTTCCACGATCCAAATATTCTTCCACCAACAGAAACTGGATTTCAGACTGTGGAACAATCACTACTTCTAATTTAGAGGCTGGGGTGGTAGAAAATGTTTAGTCTTTTCTCCCTAAGTCCCTGCAGAAAGGAGTTAATTTTATTTCATGAAGGAAAAAAATTAACATTTATCATTTTTCTCAGTAGCAACTCAATCACTTTTCCCTAAGGGAAGACAAGAGCCTCATGGGGTTGGCGAGTTTAGAATTGTGCGTGCATGGCCGGTTTCTGTCTGTCATCTGCCTAGGTGCCTGTCTGTCTATAGCTCTATTTGTAGCAGCCTGAACTCTAGAAACTTCTATAGCATCTCCCAGCGCTATGGGCCATCTCCCCTGTAGAACAATTCATAGCGATAGACCTTTGCATAGATCCAAAGCAATGTCTTTAATTGCGTCTTTTGGGGAGAGATATTTAATGAAATTTGAAATGTGCAAGCCGTGTAAAGAAGATGCAGTCAAATAAAGTTTGGCTAAGTTGTGTCTGCATTTTTCTTTAAAATACAGGTGTGTGCATTTTATGATTGGGTTGTTTTGCCTACTCAGAAAAACAACAAGCAATCTATTCTGTACTCTACTTTCTACCTTCCATCCAACAGTTATTTGAAAGAAATGATAAACAGTTATTGATCTATTTTGTGTTCTGAGAAAGTAAATTAAAAAATAACATGAACTTGAAAAGAATTCTCATCAATAGATACAATGAGTTGAATACATACATATGTAAATGATATTTAATGCATAGATATCTCATGTAACATACATATCACATCCACATATGAAATATTTAACATGTATTCAACAAACATATGAAATATGTGTATTTTTAAATTATTTTTCAGATGGATTCTAAAAGGAGGGGAATTATTTCCCTTTCTCTAAAAGCCCTGAAAGCTGCTACAACTCCATAGCTCACTGAATATTTAATTCTTCAGTCTTTAAATATTTCTTTAAATATTTTTAAACCATTCTTTAAATATTCATTATTTCTTTATTCTTTGAATATTTAATTCCTCAAATAGTTTTCTATGAATATTTCATTTCAGTCAGATCTGTACTCTGTTTGTTACTGAAATCTGGAAATTCTGGTCATCTTTAGTTTGTTAAAGCATGTGTTGATTGAGCACCGAGGTATGCTGTGGACAGGCCGGGACTGAGCTGGCTTCTAGGTCTAAGTGTACAGAGTCACGAACAAAGCCACTGACTGATCAAGGGACCCCAGCCAGGGCAGGTATGGCAGAGTCAGTTCTGCAGTGCTATGCAGGGTAGTCTTGAGTGTGGGGGCTATGAATATGGCCAGGTGATTAACACAGTGCTCAGCACATGCTGAGAGAAGGGCTAATGTTGCACAGGGGCGCAGGGGAATCAGCCAGTGTCTGACTGAGGACCCTGCGAGGTCTCTGGGCCACGATCCTGTGTGTGGCCGTCAGGCTCAGCCACAGGCCTCCTGGGGAGGCTGCCCTGCCCGCCTGGGGCTCGGGGTCCAGCACCACGGCTGCCTGGAGGGAGAGGCTGGTGGCCCCGCGACCATGTCATTGTCTATCTGGAGGGCAGGTCTGGGTGAAGGAGAGCATCTGGGTGCCAGGTGACACGCCGTGGACTGGTGAGGGAGCATCGTGAGTGCCCACTGGACTGAGGGCAGGATGCTCAGACAGCAGGTGCCACCTCACTGTTTCTCAACCATAGCACTTGCTATTGTCAATTCTTCTGCCGAAGGGGGAGCCCAGGTGGTTTGGGATCTGCTTAGAAGGCCTGGGCGGGCCGCGCATGACCGTGAGGACGCCCCACAGGACACTGGCATGGGAGTGGGTGGGATGAGTGAGAAAGGTCCACCTTCCGTGTGGACCAGCACCATCCCGTCAGCTAGGAGCCTGCGTGGAATAAGACGGTAGGGGGTGAGGTCTTTCTTTTATGGGTCCAGGATATGCTTTTTGTCTCTTGACCTTGGACATCAGAACTCCAGGTTCCCCAGGTTTGCGATGCTGGGAATCACACCAGTGTCCCTGTGGGCCTGGGGCCTTTGGCCTTGGACTGAGTGTTACCACGAACCACCAGCTTCCCTGGTCCTGGGGTCCTCAGACTTGAGCTGAGCGGCACTTCCATCTTCTCTGGCTCTCCAGCATGGACATGGACTGTCATGGGACTCATCAGCCTCTATAACCAGTGACTCAACTTCCCTAAAAAATCCCTTCTCATATACCTCTCTGTAAAAGCCTACCATTTCTGTCTCTCTAGAGAACCCTGACTAAAGCAGATTCTTAGCAATTATCAGGTACTAATTGATGGACAGGGCTGGGATTTAGCTCAGTTGGTAGAGCACCACTCTGCAGTCTATGAGGTCCTGAGTTCGATTCCCAGAACTGCAAAAATGGGAGAAGGATGTGGCAATTCACTCCTGAGGCAATCCCCAAAACAATGAGTCAGACATGACTTGACAGCACCTAATAACAACAACAACAACAGATGGACAAGTGGTAGGGCAGTGTTCCAGGCAGGGCTGACCTCTCCTTCATGCCTAAGATCAAAGACACAAAACACTGCAGTCCGCCTCACTCCTTCCCAACAAAAGCACTTGTGATGTCGCCTTAGCCTGTGCCGCTGGTCTTATGTTGTTGTTGTTGTTGTTGTTGTCAATTTGCAATATCCATCATCTTCTAACACACTGTATAATTTACTGGTGTTAATGCTTATTGCTTGGCACCTGTCCTCCCCAGGGCTATCTATTTTTCTCACTGATGTATGTCAAATGCCCTCAATGACTCACATACAATGAGCAGTGAAAACCCATCTAGTAGGCTGGTACCATGGTGCACAACTGTAATCCCAGCGACTCGGAAGGCTGGGGCAGCAGGATCACAAGTTCAAGACCAGAGACACCCTGTGCAATTTAGCAAGACCCTGTCTGAAAATGAAAAATCAAAATCAAAATAAAAGAGACTGGGGATATATCTCAGTGGTAGATCACTGGCCTATCATGTGCCAAGTCCAGGGTTCAACCCCCCATGACTGTAAAAATAAAATCTGTTGAACAAATGAATTGTACCAATATGGTACATGCAAGAAAACTGATAGTGTTCTGCATTAGCCGACTCTCCAGGGGGCGCCAACACGAGTGGGGAGAGGAGCAATAAGGGAGGCTAGAGGCAGGGTGCGAAGGTTCTCAAGGATCTTGCTGAGTTTAGACCCTCTGTAGACAGTGCAAGGCAGGGGAGGCCTCTAAGGCAAGAAATGGCACAGCCAAATGTATGTCTTGGAACACTAACTCTGATCAAGGAGAGAGTCAGTCTGAGAGTGCATGCATCTACACAGGTGCTGTGTGCAGGTGCTTGTGGGGGTGGACATCCATTGCATGTGTGTTTTTAGGGGTTTGGCTGTGTGGACGTATGTTTATTTGTGGGTGGGCATGGGTGCATATGTGGGAGTGTATTTCTGCACGTACACACATGTGTCTGTATGTTTTGTAGAGTTCTGTGGGGAAGAGAGGGCTGCAGGATGGGGAACATCAACTAACCCGCAACAAAAATGTTGAAACAACAATATTTAAAGAAAGGGACAACTTTCCATCTGCTTTAAGGAAGCTGCAGGGGGGCTGTGGGGGAAGAGTTGGTGTCACGCTCATTGTTAGCAGAGCTGAGAATAAACTCTGATTTCTGGACTGACACCCCAAAGCCCTCAGTGATCTCCAGCTCCACCATCACTGTGACTTAACCTCCCACCTTCCCCCTGACACACTTCCCTCCAACACGTGGGCTTTCTCCCTAATCTTTACCACAGCACACAGGCTCTGTCAGACCTCAGGGCCTTTGCATAGCTATTCATCCACCTGGGCTACAGGGCTCTCTCCTCCTTGGCTCCTTCCTGTCTCTAGAGCTGCTGAGAATGTTGCATTCTCAGAAAAGTCCTGAGTTAACACCCCACCTTAGAGAGCCGGTCCTACAGGCATATGCTATCACCAGCTTTTATTTCTAAGAAGTTTTCCTGCTTATATGCAAATTAAGATGATTTTGGTAAGAAACTGTCGAGGTGCTTTGCATACATTCAATGTTCATAGGTACCTTATGACTATGATGTTGTTGTTAGGTGCTGTGGAGTCATGTCCAACTCATAGCGACCCTCATTGGGTTTTCAATGGCTCATTGTTTCAGGATTGTAGATGCATGCACTCTCAGACTGACTCTCTCCTTGATCAGAGTTAGTGTTCCAAGACATATATTTGGCTGTGCCATTCTTGCCTTAGAGGCCTCCCCTGCCTTGCACTGTCTACAGAGGGTCTAAACTCAGCAAGATCCTTGAGAACCTTCGCACCCTGCCTCTAGCCTCCCTTATTTTCCTTTCTGCCCAATGAGAGCAGAGGGCTTGTCTACCTTTAGAAAAAAATCTGAAGTCCTCAGACCCATGCCTGGAACTTACCGAATGCCCGATAATCCTGCAGAGGGAGGGATGGAGAGAGGAAGGGGTGGGGCTGAGGGAATAAACAAGCTAGCCATTAAGAGAAGCATTCACCAAATGAGGGAATCTTGTTCTTTATCATCAAAAGGATTCCAACAGGAGCATGACCTCCGTCTTTTTCTCTCTAAACGGATGCCTCCCATTCCCTCCTTCCGCAGACCTCCACCACCCCACTGACTGCTGGAGCCACGTAGGAGGGAAGAAAGGAACTTAGACGGAAACGTGGCCCGGTGGCTTTGCACCCCGTCCTGTCTGTGAGCACGTACCTCCACACGTGGCTGGGGTCTAGCACGTGATCACTTTCTCACCCATCTAAGTGACACTCAGGTTGCTGGCCTTCATGCAAACCAGCCCATGTGTGTGGCGGGCAGAGGTGCTCATGCTTTGTGCATTCAGCCAGATGTCCCTGGATTTCACTTGCTCCATTCTCTGTAGCAATCACCATTGCCTGCTGATTTACTCTGTCTGCAGAAGGACATCCCAGCAGCATAAAAATGCTTTTATATTTATGGTTGGAAGGTCTGTGTTTTACTTTATTTCTTTAGGACAGTGGCTGAATACTACACAGAGGATCCATGGCCAGGAGGCAGGAGTATGGTCTCCGGACTCCAACAGAAACAATATTCTGTTGCTTGCTTGCTGCCCAGTCTAAGATAAATTATTTAACCTCTCTGAGCTCAGGGTTCCTCAGTTTCTTCTTTATATGGGGAGAATAGCAGTACCTATATCGTAAGGGGGCTGGGATTTAGCTCAGTAGGTAGAGCGCGGCTCTGCAGTCTCTGAGGTCCCAGGTTCGATTCCCAGCACTACAAAAATGGGAGAAAGATGTGGCAAATCATTCCTGAGGCGATCTTGAAACAATGAGCCACTGAAAACCCAATGAGGGTCGCTATGAGTTGGACATGACTCCACAGCACCTAACAACAACATCATAGTCATAAGGTACCTATGAACATTGAATGCATGCAAAGCACCTGGACAGTTTCTTACCAAAATCATCTTAGTAGGCTGTGATTATCACAAAGCTGTGGAAAATGATGTCTACTCTGTTCAGCCCTGTGCACATAGCATCTTACGGGATGAATGATTTCAAAGGCTGGAGTCCCATTTATCCACAAGGAAAGTGTAAACGTGGAAGGGAGACCTCACTGATATTATGGAAACGAGTCTCCACACCCCTCCCGTTTGCACATCCGTTCATCAACAAATGCCCTTACCGTGTGAAAGGCACCCACGAGACAGCGAAAAAACAGAGAAGGACAACCGAGCCCAGCCTTGCCACCAGCCCATGCTCCATGCCTTTGTGACCTGTTTTACAAATCACAAGCTGTGGAAAGAAACAGCCTGTTTCCCTGACAACCAGGGCGATCACCCACTCCCAGGAGCAGCCCCTGAAAGAGCCTCAGCAAGCACTTCTTCCTCCTCCCACCTGCCCTGTCCTGTCCTGTCCTAGCCTCACTGGGACACTTCACTTAGAAAGTGCAGTTCCTTTGGTTCTTCAGCCCGCTAAATGGTCGTGGCATATTGTTTGGGAAACAGTCTCGTTCAAGCTGGAACAGGATGGGTCTGGACAGATGAGGTTCACCTGTGCCACACTGTCCACGCGTCCATCCTGAGTTCAGCACGGTTCTGCTGCGTCCGTGACCAGGCCAGCCACTCCAAGGCGGGTGTCCTCCCCGCCCAGCTCCCCACGAGCACAGCCATGCTCCCACACACTTGCTAACCTGGCTCAGCCTCTGCTCCCCATCCCACCCTGTCTGGCTTCCGTTCACAGCACTGTACTTTGCTCCAGTCATTTTCTCAGTCTGAAATGAAATTTCCTTCTTGCCTATAAGCCTTATTCCCTTTTCAAATGTTTTTTGAGACAAGGGTTTGCTATCTAGTCCAGGGTGGCCTGGAACTCCCAATCTCCCTGCCTCTGCCTCCCAGGTGCTGGGATGAGCAGTGTGGTCTCACTGCGTGCATAGCGGGAAGTCTTGCTCCCAACACCCTAGCTAAAAGTTTGCTCCCCCGAGGAGTGTCTCTTCTGCCCTAGTCTCCACTTCCAGTTAGGTTACTATCCATTATCAATGAATACTTAGAACATTCTCCCATCTGTAAAGTTACTCCACAGGACACATAGAAGGTCCTAGAGATCTGCAGGGCTTAATCTCACACCTGACTCAGCTCTCCACGCAAATGTCACCTTCCCAGGGAGACCTCTGCCAACTCCATGAAGTAGCACTGTCTATTCCTCTCATGGCCTGCAGCCATAGCCCTGTGGCATCCGATCCCATCAGATCTCGGAAGCTAAGCAGGGTCGGGCCTGGTTAGTACCTGGATGGGAGACTGCCTGGGAACACCAGAAGCTGTAGGCTTGGGAGAAGGACCTGGCAACCCCCTCCCAAAAAATCAATCTGCCATTGAAAACTCTATGAACAGCAGAGAAGCACTGACAATAGTGTTTCCCCTGTTTTACAGAGGGTCACTATGAGTCGGATACCGACTTGATGGCACCTAACAACAACAACAACAATAACATACCCAGGGTTGCTCTTCTTTCAGCTGTCTCACTTAAATGGTAGAGCAAACTTTCTTAACCTCTACACTATTGACATGTGATACAGGAAAATTGTTTGTTGTGCCTCTCCACTGCTCACAAACAGGTGTTCTCACACCAAACATTTATAGCAGCTATTCCCCCTGCCTAAACAACCTCCTCTCCCTTATCATTTTGGCTAAAACAATCACTATCCAGCA
>VMDO01025578.1:0-28003 GCA_007922755.1 Pedetes capensis
AAGGTATAAAGAAAGAAAGAAAGGAAAAGAATGACCAGCAAACCAAGCTTTGTAGTGAACTATTCTTTAGTCCCTAAAGGGGGCAGCACTGTGGGCTATGGCTGAGGGTATGGCATACATAAAAGGGGAGTACTGGTGATGAGTCAGGAGAAAGCAAGGGTCACCCCTGCCTTTCCTCTAGTGGCTGGAACGTTTATCCATCTAATATTGCTGAGAGGACGCCCCCAGATACCTGACTCCCATTCCGACTTCAGCTTACGCCCCAAAGGATGGGGTAAGAAAGAGACCCCCATTTGTAGGACACGCAGTCACCAGGGCAGGGTGGGTGGGGGAACAAAGATCAGTTGGCCCCCACTGTCGCTTCCCAACTGCAAGCTGACCAGCACTATTGGCTGCGCCTTTAAGGAGAGAACAGGAGGTGAGGCGTGGAAATGCAACGGGTGCGGGGAGGAGTTTCTGGGTGGTGTAAGACCTGGTAAGAGGCGTGGCTTCTCACTGACTCGTCACCAGGAAGAGGGCGGGGCTTTCGGTGACGAGATGCCGGGGACTGGGCAGGCGTTCATTGATAAAAACGCTGGGCTCCCTCGGCGCCAGCGCAGCGTAGCAAAACCAGTCAGTGCCACGCGCTGTTGGGGCCAGGCGGAACCGAGAACAAGCCGGGCCCGCGCTGCGACACATGGAGCCTGCCCCCAGCTTCCTATCCCCGCGCCCCTTACCGCGTGCGGCAGCCCTGCTTGCGCCCCCCGCCGGGCCCGGACCGCCTCCGATTGCCTCGCCCAAATCCGACCCAGGGATGCCGGCCACGACACCCGCGCCGGATCCTGGACGACTAATCACCGACCCGTACAGCGGCCGTACCTATTTCAAAGGCCGCTTGTTGGGCAAGGTGGGCTGGGGGCTGTCTGGGAGTGGTGCTAGCGGGGGTGGAGGGGCGCCCCATCAGGCAGAGCTGTTGCGCTTGACCCCGACAGGGGACGACTACCGGCCAGATTCAGCCTCCCCTGAACACCTGGCCTGATGCCCCACCTTCTTTTTAGGGGGGCTTTGCACGCTGCTACGAGGCCACTGACACAGAGACTGGCAGCGCCTACGCGGTCAAAGTCATACCTCAGAGCCGCGTCGCCAAGCCGCATCAACGCGAGAAGGTGGGTACCGGCCCAGTGGGCGAGGGGTGGAGAGGGGACAAGGGCATAGAAACCCTGGAAGGATGACACCGCGACCTCATCGCAGATCCTAAACGAGATTGAGTTGCACCGAGATCTGCAACACCGCCATATCGTTCGTTTTTCGCACCACTTCGAGAATGCCGACAACATATACATTTTCCTGGAACTCTGCAGCCGAAAGGTAAGGGGATAGGGATTCCATCAGGGGCAGGGGTGAGGAGAGAAGGGGGTATCTTAAGACCCAAAGCCAGAGCCCTGTCTTCCTCAGCAAGCACAGATGGAGGGAGGGTGAGGGAGGTGGAGCAGGGGCTGAAGCAATGGCTCTCTGCAGTCTCTGGCCCACATCTGGAAGGCCAGGCACACTCTCTTGGAGCCAGAGGTGCGCTACTACCTGCGGCAGATCCTTTCGGGCCTCAAGTACTTGCATCAGCGGGGCATCTTGCACCGGGACCTCAAGCTGGGTAAGACTTCTGGGTAAGCAGGGTGAGGATCTGGGGAGGGAGAATGAAGGAGGAGTCTGACACACCTCTTTGCCCCTGTCCAGGAAATTTTTTCGTCACTGAGAACATGGAACTGAAGGTGGGGGATTTTGGGCTGGCAGCTCGGTTAGAGCCTCCAGAGCAGAGGAAGAAGTGAGTGCTTGAGGGGAGGGGTGACCACCAGTCTGTGTGTGACACAGATGATGTGTGTGACAGAACGTATGTGGGAGGCATGATGACCGCCTGATATATGCATGTGATAAACAGGGAAGGGGTGATGAGCTGTTTGTGTGTTATGAGGATGAGGTGGCAGCCTGGATTGCTGGAGCTGGTGGAGAGGGTGAGGGTCCTATGAGTATGTGACACAGATGGGGTAGGTGATCCTGAGTCCCTGAGACAGATGGGGGTGTGAGGATTCTTGGAAGTGTATGTTTAACCCTGTGTGTAGATGGGGAAAGTGACAACACATGTATGAGAGTGATGGAGTGTGGGAACAGTAGGACATGATGGCCCGGGCCTGTATAAAGAAGACCCTGCTGTGGCCACCGTAACAGGATGTGCATAACACAGATAGCATATGTGGCAGATGAGTGTTTATGGAGAATGTGACAGCTGGTGTTGGTGTGTGTGGCATACACCATGAGAGGTGTCAGCCTGATGGGTATCTGACAGACGGGAGTGGGGGAAGGGATCAGTGATGGACCCTCTGTGTTAACCTTGGAGGAGGGGCTGGGTTGGGGGTGGGGCCTCCCCATGTCCTGCAGGGCAGCTGAGCAGCTGGGCTAGGCGGATAGGCAGGGATTCAGCTGCCATCCCCATCATCTATTGTCCCAAGACAAGTAGGAGCTCTCTGGCCTTTGGTGACAGGCAGCTGCTTTGTCTGGACTCACAGCAGGGGCAGGAATGGGGGAAGGGGGATGCCGGGCTGAGTGAGTCTGAGCCTTCATCTCTCCTTCCTACCCTCTTCCAGGACCATCTGTGGCACCCCCAACTATGTGGCCCCAGAAGTGCTTCTGAGACAGGGCCATGGCCCTGAGGCAGACGTGTGGTCACTGGGCTGTGTCATGTGAGTGCCAGGGTCAGTGGCAGACAGGTGGTGGACTATGGGGGGGAGCATTCTCTCCACTTTACTTCTGACCCCCCAATCCCTGGCCCAAAGGTACACGCTGCTCTGTGGGAGCCCCCCCTTTGAGACTGCTGACCTGAAGGAAACATACCGCTGCATCAAGCAGGTTCACTACACCCTGCCTGCCAGCCTCTCACTGCCTGCCCGGCAGCTACTAGCTGCCATCCTTCGAGCCTCGCCTCGAGACCGCCCCTCTATTGAGCAGATCCTGCGCCATGACTTCTTTACCAAGGTCTGTGGCTCCCCTGACACCTGAGTTCAGTCTGCATATTCCCAGGAGATAAGTGGGGGCAGGTGAATGACTCTTGGGGTCTCTCTTCTCTCAGTTCTTTGACATGTCTCCTCTCCCCAGGGCTACATCCCCGACCGGCTCCCTGTCAGTAGCTGTGTGACAGTCCCAGACCTGACACCCCCCAATCCGGCAAGGAGTCTCTTTGCCAAAGTTACCAAAAGCCTGTTTGGCAGAAAGAAGAACAAGAGTGAGTCTAGGTGTCAGTGGTTTGAGGGTATAGAGTGGTAGAGTAGCTTGTTATATTCATTTTGGGGGCATGAGAGTGTGGGTGCCTGTGAACACTTGGGGGGAGCTTGTATTGTCCATGTACTTGGGAAGGCCTATCTCAGTGGCATCCCTGTGGGCAGTAGGGCTAGGCAGGACACTGAGGGCTATATCCTCCCTTCCCCTCAGATAAGAGCCATCCTGAGGAGCGGGATGAGGTCTCCTGTTTGGTGAGTGGCCTCATGCGCACGTCCATTGGCCATCCAGAAGCCAAGCCTGAGGTGAGGTGCTCACGTGGACACTGTTCCCCTGACTCACCCTGACCCTAGCAGCTGAGGGAAGCCTGGGATAAAAGGCTGATGAAGCATCCAGCCTCATGGTGGCCTAATTGGCTGTTTCTCATTAGCTGACCTGGGGTGCTCTGGGAGCCAGGGCAGGGCTGGGCCATGGACTTTCAACGATTTGGATTCCAGGGTTTATCTCACTCCTTTTGCCTACTGAATCCTCTAGGCTCCAGTAACTTCTGGTCCAGCTCCTGTCAGCCTGGTAGAGACAGCAGCTGAAGACAGCTCACCCCGTGGGACACTGGCAAGCAGTGGAGATGGTGAGGAGCAAGAGCATGAGAGGTGCTAGTGGTTGCCAGGGCAGAGACTAAGGATCATAGGGGATAAGGTGGCATAGGGCCTGGGTCCTGGGTCCAGGGGAGCTAGTGCCTCAATCTTAGTGTTCCATTCCCTTCAGGGTTTGAAGAAGGTCTGACTGTGGCCACAGTGGTGGAGTCAGCCCTCTGTGCTCTGAGAAACTGTGTGGCTTTCATGCCCCCAGGTAAGACTGGGATCTGGTACATGTGAGAGGTGCTGGGAGTTCTCTGGACAGGAGGCCAGGGGCAAGTTCTCACTCTCTTCTTTGCCATGACAGCGGAACAGAATCCAGCCCCGTTGGCACAGCCAGAGCCTCTAGTGTGGGTCAGCAAGTGGGTTGACTACTCCAACAAGTTTGGCTTTGGGTATCAACTGTCCAGCCGTCGTGTAGCTGTGCTCTTCAATGATGGCACACACATGGCCCTGTCAGCTAACAGAAAGTAAGTGCTGTTGTGGGGTGCCTTATACCCAGGCTATTGTACCCAGCAGGGCTGTGCCTTTCTGTATGTTCCTGGGCTCAGGGGCCTGGGATTTCTTGGGAAGGGGGTACAGTGCTCCCTCTGACCTCTGCCTGCCTCCACTCACCTTTCAGGACTGTGCACTACAATCCCACCACCACGAAGCATTTCTCCTTCTCTATGGGTGCTGTACCACGTGCTCTGCAGCCTCAGCTGGGCATCCTGCGGTATTTTGCTTCCTACATGGAGCAGCACCTCATGAAGGTGTGTGGGCTGGGGTGAGCATATTAAGAACTAACATATCCTGGTCCCTTCAGATTCTCCTTTGGTGGTGATGGGGACTCAAAGCTAGAGGCTAAACCTATAAGGAAGGGAGACATTAATGGGGAGGGGCCCAACTCATGCCAGACCAGTGACCTGCCTTGCCCTTGCTCCCAGGGTGGAGATCTGCCCAGTGTGGAAGAGGTGGAGGTCTCTGCTCCACCCTTGCTGCTGCAGTGGGTCAATACGGACCAGGCCCTACTCATGCTATTTAGCGATGGCACTGTCCAGGTAAGAGCCGGTCCTGGAGTTGGAGGGAAGGTCTGGGAGGTCCAGAGTGCTGAGAAGGAAATTGGGCCATGGACCTAAGCTCTGATCAGTATCACCCTTCTGTTCACAGGTGAACTTCTATGGGGACCACACAAAGCTGATTCTCAGTGGCTGGGAACCCCTTCTTGTGACTTTTGTGGCTCGAAATCGCAGTGCTTGTACTTACCTCGCTTCCCATCTCCAGCAGCTGGGCTGCTCTCCAGACCTGCGACAGCGACTCCGCTATGCTCTCCGCCTACTCCGAGACCGCAGTCCCACCTAGCCCCCAACCTGCAAAGCAGACTATAGCTCAAACCCTCAAACCTGAGGCCTGTGCCTGCAAGCCTCTGGCCCTTGCCTTTGTGGCCCTCCCTGTCCCTTTGGTGCCTCACTGGGGGCTCTGGGCTGAATTCCCCAAGGAATCAGGAACCAGCTTTACTGGATTTGGGGACAGTCTGGCCTCCCTGTCTTTTACTCACTCTCTAAAATAAGCCTGAGCCTTAGCCTCCAACTAGGGGGCATTATTTATGGACCACTTTTATTTATTGACAGACATTTATTTATTGGGATGTGAGCCCCAGGAGGGCCTCCTCCTGAGATAATAAACTTGTTTTTGCAGAACTTAGAGGCTTGCTCACTCACAGTAGAGACCATAGACCATGGCCACCGCGAAGAGCGAGGCATTGGTGAAGGTGGCAGAGGCCAGCCCATCATATGTAGCATTCCAGAGTGCACGGCTGACCACTTGCACACCCTGGCCGCTGCGCGGCCCCAGCACCACGCTGCACACCAGTTTGTAGCGCGGTGGGCTGAACTCTCGCAAGCGCACATGCACCTGCTCGCACAGTTCCCGTGCCAGCCTCCCGGCCTCCTCCCCTGAATAGCAGGCATTGCATAGCCCGGCATCCAATGCTGCTTCCAGGGCACGCTGTGCACGCACAGTCTCCCAGCACTCTCCTGGTGCTGGCTCTGTACGGTAAGAGGGTACCACCCGAAGGGCTGGCATCAGGGGCAATCCAGAGAAGCTGACCCGTGAGCCTAGTGTGGGCACTGGCCCCAGAGATAGTCGCCGACCTCCAGGACCCACGCCTGGTCCAGCCAGCGAGTTTCGTCGCGAGAAGGATGCAGCTGGGCCCAGCACTGAGCCCCTGCGGGAGGCCAGGCCCACACCTGCAGGTCGGATCTCATCAATGCTGAGCAGGTGGCCTGCAGGTCGCACTGGTAGTAGTTTTGGTGTGGAGTCTTTGGCAGTCTCTTCCTGGCGTCCAGAGGACAAAGGCTTGCAAGCCATGGATCTCCCTGCTGGAAGACCCACACTTAGCAAGGCCTTCACCACCAGTTTCTTGCTCAGTGATATCAAGGATTCTTACCCCCTACTCCTTTCTTTTTAAAAATATTTATTTGCTTTTGAGACAGTCTTACTCTAGCCCAGCCTGGCCTTGAGCTCCTGGGCTTAAGTGATTCTCTTATATTAGCCTCCTCAGTAGCTGGGACTTTAAGCACATGCCACTGTGTCCAGCTGTCCCCTACCCCCTTCTTACCTGTATTTTTGGACCAAGTGGATCAAGTGTTCTGGGGCTGTGTGGGTTCCTAGGTGCTTAGAGAGTCAAGAGCTGTTAGGGATATAAGCAGGCAGGGATTGTTGCTCAGTCTGTGATCCTGAGAAGTCTCTACCACCCTGACCTCCACTTCCCTTTGGTCACTGTGGAGGTTGGCTAGATGAGCTCTAAGTCCACTTCCTTTTCTCTCTTCCACCTGACTTTACCAGCAGAAGGGAGACATGAAGCAGCTTCTGGCTTGGCCCAGACAGTGGAAGTGGCGCCTCCAACCTTAACCAGGAGAGACAGACCCAACTACCTCCTTCACTCCCACAGATCCCTGTATCCCTGGAAGTATTGAATCCAGTCATCTTCTACTCCTACCTGCTGTAGGTAGGGCACAAAAGATCTCCCCCCACAGCAGGCTGAGGTTGGGAACTGGCAATACATGAAGTTCCTTCCTCTCTCTGCTTTTGGCCTCTGAGTCCACCTCCTACAGAATCATTTCTGGGATGGCTTCCCTCTTCTCCTGAAACTCCCTTAGGCACCTGAGTCACCTGCAGCCTTTGGCCTCCAAGCTCTCTCATGGCAGCACAGCTCTTGCCGGGCTGGCTTGACTAGCAGTCAGGTGAAGGGCTGTGTTGTTCGGTTGCCATGGGCTGCTGCAGGAGGCACACCTCTCTCCCAGAGTTCCTCTCTCCAGCCTGGCTGTGGAATAACCTGATAGTGTTACCACTAAGAGCACCTGCCAAGGGTGGGGTGCCCCTGAGCTATGAGGGAGAGGCGGCCCACAGGGACTTGGAGCTCAGGGGCATAGTACCATCATGGAATAACTGAGGGGGCAGAGGTAGAGAGGGGCTCTAGTAGGAAAGGGGTCCTATAGCTAGGTGCCATGGTGCATACCTATAATCCCAGTGATTTGGGAGGCCAGGGACAGTCTGCACAATTTAGCAGGCTAAAAAGAAAAATAAAGGGACTGAGGGGATGGCTTACTGCTTGCATACTTACCTAGCATGTGTGAGGCTCTGGGTTCAACCTCCCAGTGCTAAAAGAAAAAAAAAAAAAAATTATCTTACCCCATGGCTCTGGAGCCATCTGTTCATTTCTTTCCTTCTGAAATGGCCAGATGACTGGCCATTTGTGGACAAGTCACAGGGGCTGAGGATATGGGAAGACCTTGAGGCTACAGGACAGCTGCTCAAGAATCCAGGATCTGAGCTCACAGGAAGGAGCACGTCATGGTTTCATGGTTTAATCGTCTCCCCATGAGGACAAACATTTCCGTCCCAGGCATAGGGCTAGGGTGGAGCTTGGATGACTTCCTTAGTTCAAGGCACTGGGCGGGGGAGGGGAGGCCCATTGGCTCAGCTGGGAGGACCCAGGCCTGACACAGCCATGACTCAGTGATGAATCTGAGTCCAGTCTCCTGACCTTTGCTGACCAAGTGCCCTACAGCTTGTCCCTAGCTGGCTATGACTCCTGTGTGCCGCAGTACCTAGATTACCCACTCCCCACTGGTAGTTGCATTTCAGGGATGCCAGAGGCTGTGCCACTTCTGACTGAGGTGACATTTTCTCACCTGATTCCCCTCTGGGATGCATGAGACTGCCCCATCCCAAACAAGCTAAGCCTGGGCCCTGAAAACCATCCATGAGAGTGAGAGTTTTCCCTGTTGAGGTGGGGTTTGCCAGACTGGGATAAACTGATCCTAACCAGTTAGCCTGAGGAGGAGGAAGCAGGGAGGCATAGGGCTTGAATTCTGAACCTAGGGCAGACAGGGGCTAGCACCAGGACTCTCAGACTCCAGCTTAGGGTCCTTCCACAGGCTGAAGATTTTTCCTAGGCCTATAGGGAGATGGGTGGGGCCTCCTCGGGCCCAGCTCCAGTTTCCATGGAAACCCACAGGCTTCCCACCCTGCCACAGCCTGGGCAGGCTCCCAGCTGGGGCCTCACTCATCTGCCACCAGCTTCTTCCAAGACCACAGGCTGCCTCAGCCTCAGCCTCTCTGGGCCACATTCTGTGTCGATCTCCATTCCCTGAGCTTCTGGCTTCCTCCCCGAGCTTCAGATGCCTTCCTCAAGAAGCTGGCCTCTCTTCATCCCCTAAATTTTAGTTTCCCAGAAAGCAGGCCTCCAGAGCTCCTGCCCCTCCCTCTCAGGCTTCTCTGGTCTCCTCACCAGCTCTAGGCCGTGCCAGACCTCCCACAGATAGCAGCAGTCTGTGGCCACCCCATCCTCCTTCTCTCCACCCCACCCATGGAGATCTCAGGACAGGTTGTGCACCGGCAACCTGCACCATTTTCCACAGCACTCTGAAGCCTCGTCAACAACCCCCAATACAGGTGAGGGAGTGGGCCCTGTTGGCAGGTTTTCTGTAGCTGGCTCTGCTGGGACTCTGAGGAGGACTTCTGGATGCAGAAGCAGGGAATGAGGACTTGACCTTCCTCCCTAGTAAACTCAGTGGCTACTGGATTCTGTGTTCATGATATCCTGAGAGCCAGAAGTGGGGGGTGTAGGGGCTGGAGCCCAGAGCTTCTCTTTGAGCTCAGGCAAAGCCCTTCCATCCTTCTCTGGATCTCAGGAAGAGTCCTCAGCCCCGTGGATGGCGAAAGGAGCACTCAACTGGGTATTGGGGCTTCCCTTCTCAAAGAGGCAGAGGAGCAGTTGGCCCTATTCTGGGAAGTGGGGATTCACAAAAGGAACGAAAGTCAAAGGATTGAGACAGACCCAGACAGGAAGTAGTTCAAGGGTACTGACCGCCCACTAGTTGCCCAAGATGCTAGCACTGTCTGAAACCAGGGATAGAGTTTACTGGGCCGGGGCTTTCCATCCTTACTGTCTCAGACCTACACTCCTCTTCAAGGGTTGGTGACTCCCATAATCCTGCTTTTTTTGGGTCACAGTCTAGCCTGAGTAGTGGGAACCCCAGGCTTGGATCTGGGACTAGGAGGCTCCAAGAAGCTTAAGCCTTCTCTCTTGCATGTTACCTACCTTGCTCAGAGGCCCAGAAGCTGTGGCCGGAAGTGATAATGAAGATGGAAAATGCGGTCTGGCCTCACCTCACGATGGTGCATCACTGCCATGTCTGTTTGCAGTCAGTGCACACTCTGAACCCCACCCCCTCCTCCTAGAGGAGGACTGAAAACAGCTGAGTTTGCAGCTAGTGGAGTAGGGGCCAAGACGAGCTTCCATTTCCCCAAGATTCAGGCTATGGAGGGAGGAAAGGGATCAGTCTTGTCTGCCTCACCCTGGTGCCCCCTCAGTGACCAAGCATAGTCAACTTCTCTGAGATGTGAAGTCATGGGTAAGAAACCTAAGATTCAAAGGTAGGAAGTCACTAGCTTACAGTACCACAGGGTAGATCTGAGAGTAGAATTCGGATCTTCATGTTCCGGACCTTCTGCTGGAAGGCTAAGCCTTCTCTTACATTACATATAAGGAAACTAAGGCCCAGAGTGGGCAAGGGAAAAGCCCTAGCTGTGCTGTAGGCTTGGGACTCCTTCCCCTGGCTCTCTGCCCCTCTCTCCCACAGTGATGTCTGCTTTGTGGTTGGTCAAGAACGGCAGGAGGTATTTGCCCACCGGTGCTTGTTGGCCTGTAGATGCAACTTCTTCCAGAGACTTCTGGGCCCAGAGCCAAGCCCCGGGTTACCTAGGCCCATGGTTCTAAGCACTGTGCCTGCTGAGGCCTTCCTGGTAGTGCTGGAGTACCTGTATACCAACAGTGTCAAGCTGCACCGCCACTCTGTGAGCCAACAGAGCAGGGGCCTGGGTGGGAAAGGCTGGGGGTGTAAAAGGCAGGAGTTTGCCCGTCATGCTGTGGGGCGAAGGGCAGGGAAACTCCCTTCTGCTCTCCAAACCACCCACTCTGCAGGTGCTGGAGGTGCTTACAGCTGCTGTAGAATATGGGCTGGAGGAACTGCGATAGGTAGGTGTTTATGCCAGGCCCAGTCTTGTTTCCCTTGTCTCTCATGGGCTGAGTTCACACCCTGCTTCACACACCTGGAGGGGAACATGATCTAGAGGGGAAGGTGTGTGCACACAGAGAAGAATGGGCATCTCTCTACTCAGAGCAAGTATGTGAGTCTGTATGCAAAGGATTTGCGCATGCCTTGTGGGAGTGTAGTAGGCATCGGGGGTGCTCATGGCTAGTGTTATACGAAAATAAGTCAGCCTTGATCTCTGTGCTCTAGCGAAGAGACAGACACTTGAAAATACAACCTGGGCAGGGTACAGTGTTTCACTCCTGTAATCCCAGCAACTTGGGAGGGGAGGCTGAGGCAAGAGGATCATGAGTTTGAGGCTAAAGGCAATCTGTGTAACCCTAGGTTCAATCCCCTAGTATCAAAAAAAAAAAAAGAAAGAAAGAAAGAAAGAAAGAAAAGAAAAGAAAAGAAAAAGAAAGAAAGAAAGAAAAGAAAAAAGAAAAAGGCAAACATAACCTGGTGGCCTAAGAAGTACGAAAGATGAGGGTAAACTGTATAGATGCTGTGTGGAAAGAGGAGATTCCTCAAAGAGAAATATTTGTGTCAGATCTGATGGGACAAGCAGGATTGTGTGGAGAAGAGGAGTGGGAAGATGACATTCTGGTCACAGTGGCACCAAAGTTATTAGCAAGACAACTGGTGTGGCTGGACTAGGAGAGAAGTGGGCAAGAGGAGACTGGAGATGGTGCCATTGGTTGATTCATGCAGGGTCTTCAAATATTTGGACTTTGAAGCTGGGTGTGTTGGTGCACACCTGTAATCTCAGTACTTGGGTGGCTGAGTTAGGAGGATCAAGGCTCTGAGGCCAGCCTGGATTATATAGCAAATTCAAGGCCAGCTTGGGCTAAATAGTGAGACCTTGTCTCAAAAAACAAAACAAAAAGAAAGAAATTGGACTTCAGGATGAGAGTGTAGCTGAACTGAATGGCAGAGTGCTCACCTAGCATATATGAGGCCCTCCCTAGGTTCAATCCCCAACCTCATATTAAAAAAAACAAAAAGTAAAAACAGTTGGGTGCAGTGGCTCACACCTGTAATCCCAGCAACTTGGGAGTTAGAGGCAGGAGGATTGTGAGTTTGAGGCCAGAGGCAGCCTGAGTAATTTAGTGGGACCCTGTTTCAAGAGAAAAAGTAAAACAAAAATGGGGTCCAGCTCAGTGGTAGAGTGCTTGCAAAGTATGTGCAAGGCCATGGATTCAATCTTCCAGTACTGCAAAGAAGAAGAAGGAGAGTGAGGAGAAGAGAATTTGGACTTCCTTTCAAATTTTTTCTTTCTTTCTTTCTTTTTTTTTTTTTTTCAGTACTGGGGGTTGAACCCAGGGCCTTGCGTTTGCATGCTTTGCAAGTGCTGGACCACTGAGCTGTACCTCCAACCCATTTTTTCACTTTTTGAGACAGGGTCTCACTAAATTATGCAGACTGCCTCTGGTCTTGAACTTTCGATCCTCTTGCCTCTGCCTCCTGAGTAGCTGGGATTACAGGTATGTGCCACTGAGCGCAGGTAAATTTATTTCCCCTCCTCCTCCTCCTCCTTGTCCTTGTCCTCCTCTTCCTCCCCTCTTCCTTCTCCTTCTTCTTTTATCATCATCATCATCATCATCATCAATCATCATCATCATCACTGGTGCTGGGGATGGAACCCAGAGCCTTGCCCATGTTATGCAAGCTCTATACCACTGAGGTAACATTCCTAGCCTTTGTTCTTTTGAAGACAAGGTGTTGCTACATAGCTCAGGCTGGTCTCAAACTCCTGCCTCAGCCTCCTGACTACTTGGATTAGAGGCATGTACCATCATGCCTGGCTAGGAATTTAGACTTCCTTTAACCCAAGGGCAGTGGAGATTCACTGAAGGTTTTAGACAAAGGAATGGGATTTGAAAGCTAAGGAAAAGAAGGGACTGGGAAAAATGAAAAGGAATCAGCAGTCCAGTCAGGAGGCTATTGCAGCTGTCAAGAAGGTGTGGCCAGAGGGCTGGGGGATGTATCTCAGTGGTAAAGCACTTGCCTAGTATGTGAAAGGTGAAAGCCCCTGAGTGATTGTAAGCAACACACACACACACACACACACACACACACACACACACACACACACAGAGGGTGCGGCCAGGATGGCTTTGGCAGTGGGTGACTCTGAAAGAGAAAGTAGAACAGGCATGACCTAATGCTTTTCTGGATGTCAGGATGAGAGGGAGATGTCAAAAAAAAAAATTCAAGTTTCTAGTAAAAACAGAAGTGACCCTTGAGTCAGGAAGGAAACAAATGAAGGAAGATAGCATCCTGAGCCAAGGAGAGATTGGAATTTTTGCATGGCTTTTATCTGATTGGATCAGAAAGGCAAATGTCCTGGAGGGTACACTGCTAGGCTAAGTCCTTCTAGACTTGCCAAATTCCAAATCCTAGTGATTCCCTGCCTCCTCAGCCCTGGTAGGTCAGGATAGGCTTGGGGCTGCTAGAAGTCTGAGTGACTCACTGCTCTAAGCCTGCTCACTGCTTCTGGGGTGGGACTGGGGTCTTGGGGCAGTGACACTTCCACATAGCTTACCTTTATTTCTGTCCCTAGTTGTGCCTGGAGTTTGTGGTGAAGGTGCTGGATGTGGAGTTGGTTTGTGAGGCCCTGCAGGTGGGTGTTGCTGAACAGACCAGGGAGGAGTCTGGCTGCCAGTATGTGGTACTGGGCTCCAGATGCCAGGGTGCGGCTTCTTCTTCTTTTTGGTTTTGTTTTGTTTTTGTTTTTTGAGACAGGGTCTCACTTTGTAACCCAGGGTGGCCTGGAACTTGCTACATAGTCCAGGCTGGCCTCTAACTCCCAATCCTCCTGCCTCAATCTCCGGAGTGCTATGATTACAGGCTTGTGCCATTATACTCAACCACGCACCAGGCCTTAGGTCTGCCCTGGAACAATCTGGGTATTATGAGAGGACACAGGGCTGCTCCAAGGATTTATGGGATAAATTCTGTACCCAGATCTGTGGGATCCAGGGTATATCAGCAGGGTCAGGAACAGAAGCAAGAGTTGAACTTCCAGGTCTTTGCCGATCTATCAGTGGTTCTCAGCTGGAAATGGGGAAGGGGAAGAGGAAAGTTGGAATGTGGAGTTTAGAAGCTAGGCCTAGGCCCCAGGGTGCGGTCTGAAAGACATAGCTGGTCTCCTTTAGCCTCCACAGGCGAGTGCACATACCTAAGTGGATTTCGCTGGGTCTAGTTTCCTAGGGGGCTTGCAGCTGTAGCCCTGTGGCATCCGATCATCCCATCAGATCTCCGAAGCTAAGCAGGGTCGGGCCTGGTTAGTACCTGGATGGGAGACCGCCTGGGAACACCAGAAGCTGTAGGCTTGGGAGAAGGACCTGGCAACCCCCTCCCAAAAATCAATCTGCCATTGAAAACCCTATGCACAGCAGAGAAGCACTGACAATAGTGTTTCCCCTGTTGCACAGAGGGTCGCTATGAGCCGGACACCGACTCGACGGCACCTAACAACAACAAGTTTCCTAGGAGGTTAGATGCCCTGTCGGCCTCCCCAACTAGGGCTAGGGTCAGGCGTGTAGTGGTGGTCCCTGGTGTGAAGGGCTGGGTTGCATGGCCTCTCCAGTCACTAACCTGACCTCCCTCATTCTGCTCCCAGGTGGCTGTAACCTTTGGCCTGGGGCCACTGCAGGAGCAGAGCATAGCTTTCATAGAGACCCACACTCAGGTACAGCTTCCCATCTTCATACTCCCAAATCCACACACCCCATCCTGATTCGCCCTGACCGATTCCACGGCCCACAGGAGGCATTTCGGACCCGTGGGTTCCTAGAGCTATCGGCCGCTGCCCTGTTGCCGCTGCTGCACAGTGACAAGCTCTGTGTGGACGAGGCTGAGCTGGTCCAGGCAACCCAGACCTGGGCGCGAGTGGGCGCGGTGAGTGAGGCTTGTGGGAGCACGAGGGCGCTGATGGCGGCGCAGGCCACAGGAACCCAGCAAGCGGGCGGTGGGACACATGGTACCGCCCCGCCAGGGCTCAGGGCTGGCGTTCGCAGGCGGTGCTGGAGAGGCCTGTGGCCGAAGTGGCAGCCCCGGTGGTTTGAGAGCTGAGACTGGTCTTGCTGACCCCAGCAGAGCTGAGCGCCCTGGAAGAGCAGAACCGGCGGGAGCCACTTATCCCGGTGCGGGCGCGGAGAATCAGGCTCAGATCCACTCCCGGTCCTGCCCAGGGTCTTGGGGAGAGAGGGCACTGTAAGGCTCCGCGGTGACCCGCCTTCCCCGCAGGTGGAGCAGATTGTGGAGGCGTGGAAGTGCCACGCCCTGCAGAGAGGAGATGCGACCCGGGGCGCACCTTGTCGCCGCCGGAGGGGCACTCTGCCGCCGCCGGAGGGGCACTCTGCCGCGAGACCACCACCGCTTTTTGGATCTGCTCTTCAAGTAACCCAAATTCCACAAGTGGTGAGGAATTTGAGGCCTGCCCGATTAGGACTGCCGAAAACTACAGCTCCCGATGTGCTCTGCGCTCGGAGGGGGCTCCCACTCCCAGCATGCCCCGCGAACCGAGTACCGGAAGAACAGTTCTCTCGCTGGCGCCGCACCCTGAGCTTGGGGTGTAGGGCGTGGCCACGGGCGGAGGGCTATGGCTGGGGCTTTTGACTGCGGCGTGACCAGAGAGTGAAGGTTTTCTTTCCTCTACGCCCTCACTGTACGAACCCATGGGTGCTCTCGTGTGTGAGTCAGCTGTTAGGACTCGCGTGTATTTATTCCCACCAGTTTCCTCTTTAATAACAAACGGGCCTCCTGGAGCTCTCTCCCTGAATGCCCGGTAGACAACCTCAGGCTCAGTGCAAAATTGAGCTCCCCATATTCCTCCGGTTCTGCCCACATCGTGTTTCTCATTTCCGTGGGTGACCACGTCGGGAACTTGGATCTCATCCTTGTCTTATCCGTCTTCACACTTGCCTTAGGTCCTTTCCACCTTCCGAGAAATTCCAAATTAGTTCAGTCTTCAACCTATCTTGCCTATCACATCGTAACTGCTTTTTCTTCCTTTACTCTAGCGCCCCCTCAGACCATTTCCCCCTTTGCAGCCAGCCCTAAAATTGTCAGCCTACTTCTAAATCCCTCAATACAACATTGCTTTTCAGGACAAAATACAATCTTTCACTTTAAGGGAACTCAAAACTACTGGAGATCCTAAATATTTAGCAAGCCTTTCTCAACCTTATCTTTGGGAGTCTTCTTGTTCCATATTTGCTCACTTGTTTAAGATTCCTAATGCCACCTCTTTAATTCATCATATATGTTGTCTTCCTACAGACCTGACTCCGTGGAGAAAGATCCTTGGGACCTGGAGTAGTGCCTTGCTCATTTGTTTCATCAGTCTCTGTTACATAATCAGTGTTCTGTAAATGTTAAATGAATGGCTTTCCCTATTTAAATGCCACTTTATTCCACAAAGTTTTTGTTTTGTTTTTTTAAAACAGGAGCTTTCTACTTAGCCTAGGCTGTCCTCAAACTCATGATCCTCCTACCTCAGCCTCCCAGGTGGTGGGATTACAGGCCTGTACCACAACAGTAGGCCATAAAGAAGTTTTGTTTTGTCTTGTTTTGTTTTTAGGTGGTACTGGGGATTAAACCCTGGACCTCCTGCATACTTTGCAAGCACTCTACCACTGAACTGTACTCCAACTCCTTTTTAATTTTTTATGTTGAGACAGAGTCTTGCTAGGTTATGCAGGCTGCCTCTGGCCTGGAACTTGTGATCCTCCTGCCTCTGTGTCCTGCATCACTGGGATTCTGTCTCATAGTGTTTAGTTTTTTTGCCTTGTTCTCCTCCCCCTCCTCCTCCTCCTCCTCCCCTTCCTTCTCTTCCTCCTCCTCTTCTTCTTTTCTTTGAGATGGCAAGAGTGCTTATCTGTAAATTCAGCACTTGGAAAGCTGAGGCAAGCAGATCACAAGTTCAAGCCCAGCCTGAGGTACATATTGAGCACCTGTCTCAAGAAAACAAAAAGAAACAGGGTCTTGCTATGTTGCTTGGGCTGCCCTGGAAATCCTGGGCTGAAGTGATCTTCCTACCTCCTCCTCCCTTTACCTGGGACTACAGGTGTTTGACACCTTGCCCAGCAAAGACTTTTAAAGAATTGTGTTAGCTGCTGTGTCACTGTGACAGAGAAACTGACTGAAAGAAACTTGTTGGAGAAAATGATTTATTGGGAACTCACATTCAGAGAATCTTAGTACACAGAGGCAGGAAGGTATGGTGGCAGGGCAAGTATGGCAGGCTGAGGGGCAGGCTGCAGATGCCCTGGTATCATTGTGGATCAAGAGCAGGAGAGTGACCAGAACTGTGGGGCTGGGTTAAACTCCAAAGGCCTGCCCCAAGTAAAACCACTTCCACAAAGCTAGAACCTGCTTTCCAACATTCCATAGCCTTCACAAACATCTGGGGATCAAAGGTTAAAACACATGACCTTTGGGGGATGTTTTAGATTCAAACCATGATACTTTACCCTAAACCCCTAATGGCCATCTCATAACGCAAAATGCATTCAGTCCAACTTTGAGTCCCCAAAGTCTTAGTCTCAATCACATTCAAAAGTCTAAGTACAGTCTCCACTGAGACTCAAGGCAAACTTGGCTGTGAACTGCAAAACAAAAAACAAGTTATGTACTTTCCAACATACAATGGCACAGAATAAGCATTCCTATTCCAAAATGGAGGAATGGAGGCACAGAAAGGAAAGATCAGTTCAAAATAAGACATATATCCCAGTGGACAAACAAATCCTGTGACTCCATGTCTGGCATCTGGCACATGTGACATCATCTGACCTTGAAAAAGGCTTGTGTGGCTTCACCCCATGGCCCTCTTGTGTTGGCTCCACTCATTGCCATCAGCTTTCCTCTGCAAATGTTTCATGGTGCTAGCAATGGGGCTGGGGTTTGACTCAGTAGGTAGTGTGTCACTCTGTGCTCTCTCAGACCCTGAGTTCAATCCCCAGCACCATAAAAATGGGAGGAGGATGTGGCAATCCATTCCTGAGGTAATCCCGAGACAATCACCCATTGAAAACCTTATGAATAGCAGAGAAGCACTGACATGGTGCCAGGCATGGCACAGAGTCAGGGAGTGTTTTGTTCTATTGTACACAGGGTTGTTGAGTCAGCCCTGACTCCATGGCACCTAACAACAACAACAACAATAACAAGCATCCCCAATGTTTTCCATTGCTGCTTAGGCTCCACCCTAAAAGCCTCATGTATTAGCCCTCAGGGGCTCTCCACAGGGCACATGACCCTGGTAGGCATTGCGAGGCCTCACAGGCTATTTTCTGGAACTTTGGTGGCAGCCTCCATAATCCCTTAACGCTTACATTTTTTATACATAGTTTTTTATGCGTAGTTTTTATACAAAACTAGCACCACATGGGTAATGCCAATATTTATTGCCAGCTCAAGTGGTAGCTTCACCCTTTTGTATCACAGCTGCAGCAGTGGCCTCTGTGTGCACAAGCCAAGAAACCACGTCTCTGGATAGACACTTTGTAACAGGGAATCCTGGAGGCGTTCCCTATTCATCCATTTTTTTTTTCAAATGAAAATATTTTAAATGAGTTTGCAATTTCACACCCTGGAGCCTTCCCCAGGAGTAGCCTAGCTGACTCCTATTTGGCACCCAGAGTATTTCTACTGTCCCAGAAAAAAATTTGAGGCTTCCCTTTACTGTAGTTTATCTCTTTAATAATTAAAGCCTCCTTCCCTGAACCAGCCATGTCTGCAGTAACTTTAGATAAGCTGTGGCCTTTTCCCTCTTTAAAGTGCACATTTTTCAGATCTTTTTTTTGTCCCCCCCCCAGGACCTTGAACCTAGGGCCTCACACGTTAGGCAAGTGCTCTGCCACCAAGCTGAGTCCCCAGCCCCTTTTTATATCTTATTTTGAGACAAGGTCTCAGTTGTGCAGGCTGCCTCTGGCCTCCAACTCATATGATTCTCCTGCCTCAGCCTCCGGTGTCACTGGGATTATGAGCGTGTGACATGGCACCCAGCTCCTCTCTCTCTTTTTTCATCACAAATATGACTGACAAGCAGCAAGCAACAATGACCCCTTGCCCCCTATACCTTGCCACTCTTGTGAGATTTCCTCGCCAGGTTAATTAGTTCATTACTTTTGAATTCAGCCTGACTCTAATCTTTAGGACATGGGCAAACCACAATTTGCTAGAATATAACATGAATCATCTTCTAGTCCAGTTTCCAATGGAGGTTGTGTTTTCCTTCGAAACCCTGAGAGCCCCATCCATGTTTCTATTAGAGGCAGCATTCTAGTCTTCCAAATGCTGACTAGATCCCACCCTTAAGCTCTGCTCACAGCATTCCGGGGCTTCTCTGGTCCACATCTCCAGACTCTACCAAACTACTTCCATAAATAAGTTCCAGTGGCCCAAGAACCACATGGTGAGGGATCTGCATAGCAATGCCTCCACTCTCTGGTACCAATTTCTCCCTCCCTCCCTCTTTCTCTCTCTCTCTTTCTTTCTTTCTTTCTTTCTTTCTTTCTTTCTTTCTTTCTTTCTTCTCTTTCTTTCTCTTTTATCTTTCCTTCTTTCTCTTTCTCTTTTTCTTTTCTTTCTTTCTCTCTTCTTTCTTTCTTTTTCTTTCTCTTTCTTCTTTCTTTCTTACTGGGGGATTGAATCCAGGGCACACTACCACTGAGCTGCATCCCAGGTCATCCCCCTTTTTTGAGATAGGATCTTGGTAAATTGCACAAGGTGCCTCTGGCCTCAAACTCAGGATCCTCCTACTTCAGCCTCCCGAGTTACTGGGATTACAGGCATGTGACACAATGCCCAGCTGCAGTTTTCTGTATGAGTCAGCTGGTATATCACTGTGACAGAAAAATTGACACACTTATTGGAGAAAATGATTTATTGGGGCCTCACAGTTAGAAAATCTTAGTCAATAGAAGCAGAAAAGCATAGTGACAGGGAAGGCATGGCAGGCCAAGGGGCAGGCAGTAGACAGTTCACATGGTGGATCAGGAGCAGGAAGAGCAATTGGAACTGTGGGTCTAGGGTAAATTCCAAAGGCTTGTGCCTGGTAAAGCCACTTCCACAAAGCTAGAACCTAAGTCCCAATCAATATTCCATAGCCTCCACAAACAGCTTCACCAGCTAGGGGCTAAGCATCAAAACACATGACTTTTGGGGGACATTTTAGACTCAAACCATGATAAGTTGTAAAACAAGATACCATCAGTCTAAAATGAGGGACAACTTACAATTTAGGAGAAAACAAAGTTAGATTTCTACCTCAGAGACTTTGTACAAAAATATATCACATATAGATTAAAGATAGATTTGCATTCTCTCTCAAGACTTGTTGTTGTTGCTAGGTGCCATCGAGTCGGCATCCGACTCATAGTGACCCTCATAGGGTTTTCAATGGCTGTTTCGGGATTGCCTTGGGAGTGGATTGCCAGGCCCTTCTCCCACTTTTGCGGTGCTAGGAATTGAACTCAGGACCTCAGAGACTGCAGCGCAGTGCTCTACCAACTGAGCCAAATCTCAGCACGAACTCTCAAGACTTAGAAGGTGATTAACCAGTAGTACCACTTCATGGCAGCATTGTTTTGATAGTGAAAATTGAAAATACCCTATATGTCCATTAGTTGACGTCTGGTTAACTTGTAGTCCTTCAATGATATAAAAAGATATCCATGATCTTTGGTGACAAAAAAATCACACTGAAGAACAAATAGAGCATGATTCTTTTTCTTAAAAGAAAAGATGTAGCTGGGTGCTATGGCACATACTTATAATCCCAGCAATTTAGGAGGATGAAGCAAGAGAATCATAAACTCAAGGCTGGAGGCAATTTAAATAAGAACTTGTCTAAAAATAAAAAGTGAAAAAGAGGGGTTCAGGGTGCAGCTCAGTGGTAGAGCACTTGCCTAGCATATGCAAGGCCCTAGCTCAGGCTCTTAGTGCTGCAAAAACAAAGAAACTAATTAACAAACAATAAAAAAAAATAGAAGAACAGAACAAAAGAAAAGGTTGGGAAAGGGACATAAGTTAGCGGTACAGCATGTGATTAGCATGTGTGAGGACCTGGGTTCAACCTCTAGCACTGCCTACTCCCCCCAAAAAAAGGTGGTAGAACGGGACTGTTTCATACAGAGTAGTTAGTACAGACTTTGAAATTGAAGGAAAATATGAACAAACCCTCTAGCTTCATTAACTTTTACTTTCTCTTATCACCAATTTTAGAGGTTGTGTAGCTAAGCTGTGGCTTTTCTATGGAACATATTGATCATGATGATAATGGGTGCCTAAGTCTTTTTTTTTTTTTCCAGTACTGGGGTTTGAACCCAGGGCCTGGAGCGTGCATGCCTTGCAAGTGCTCTACCACTGAGCTGCACCCTCAGTCCATTATTTTTACTTTTTGAGACAGGGTCTCACTAAGTTACGCAGACTGCCTCTGGTCTCAAATTTGCAGTCCTCCTGCCTTCTCCTCCTGAGTCGCTGGGATTACAGGCATGCACCACCATGCTTGGCTTCACCTAAATTGTTTTTCAGGAACTCAGAGGTAGTTCAAACTGATTGAAACTGAGCCAGAATAGGAAGACAAGAAAATTTAGGGGATATGGGGAGGAAAAAAGCTTGCATCCTGGGATCTGATTTAAATCTTACCAGCTGAAAATAAGGGCTTCAACACAACTACCAAGAAAAGTGCTGTGAGGACTGCCTGCATAGAGATATTATTTTAAGAGATATTTTAAATGAAAAATTTAACATATCAATAAGCTATTGTCCTGTCCTGCGGGACCCTAGTTATTCACGGGGTTCGAGGGGGACCTGTCTGAAAAGAAATGGGCGAGAGAGAAGAACGAGACCAAGCAAGTAGTTGTCAAGGTCTCACTTTATTGAAACGAAACTGGTCCTTTTAAGCTCACAAGAATGAGGAAGTGGGGGGGGGGGAGAATTTTATCTCAATCAAAGGCCGCAGCTGGCAGGTGGTCTGCAACCTATTGTGGTTAATTGCCGGCCATCAGTCATGCAAAAGGTAAAGAAAGGAAGCCAAGAGAGTATAGAACTCTGGTGGTCTCCGCTCCCAACAAGCTATGGTTAGGGTTAAATGTCGGGTCCAGATCCACTCATGATGGGTAGACAGAGTCCCCACATGAGGAAGAGTATCTTTAATAAAGGCATTGGAAGCTGGGCGTGGTGGCGCACGTCTGTAATCCCAGCAGTTTGGGAGGCGGAGACAGGAGGATCGCAAGTTCGAGACTAGAGGAAGTCTATGTAATTTAGTGAGACCCTGTCTCAGGAAGTAAGAAAAAAAAATAAAAGGGCTGGGGGTGCAGCTAAGTGGTCCAGCACTTGCAAAGCATGCAGGCGTGAGGCCCCGGGATCAACCCCCAGTACCACAAAAAAAATAAATAAATAAAATAAAATAAATAAATAAATAAATAAAGGCATTGGAAGGAAAATCCACCGAAAGGGGAGGAGTACTCCTAGCCTTGGAGGGAAAGTCTGTGGAGAGGGGAATAGTACCTCCAAAAAGGTCTCTTCATGGAAAAGGACTTGGAACCCCATCTTTTCTTAAATTTTAATTGGTCACTATTGTAGATTTCTAGAAATATTAATGAAAAATAATCTTCTGGCTCTGTGGGCTATGCTAATTCAGACTGGGAGTTGATAAACCTCAGGCTTTCTTGTATGAAATCCCTGAATGACTTCCAACAGCATAAACTCCTTAAACAAAAGCCTTTGTACGGACAGCTCTACAGTAAGCAAAAGCATCTATTCTTCATAACAACAGACTCAATGGGGTGACACACAGGTGGCAGTTAACCGCCCTAAATTCCTGCATAAAGATTGTTGTTGTTGTTGTTAGGTGCTGTGGAGTCGGTATCCGACTCATAGCGACCCTCTGTACAACAGGGGAAACACTATTGTCAGTGCTTCTCTGCTGTTCATTGGGTTTTCAATGGCAGATTGATTTTTGGGAGGGGTTTGCCAGGTCCTTCTCCCAAGCCTACAGCTGGTGTTCCCAGGCGGTCTCCCATCCAGGTACTAACCAGGCCCAACCCTGCTTAGCTTCCGAGATCTGACGGGATCGTATGCCACAGAGCTACGGCTGCAGGCTGCATAAAGATTAAGAATAGTCAATTGTTACAGGAAATGCAGATGTTCAGGTCGTCTAGGTTTATTTCTTTAAAATAATCACACTTTGTCTCTGAGTTCCTCTTCCACTTTGATTGATTACCACCTGCCACTAGTGTGATAACTGATCAGGTGATTCCATCAATGCAACCACCTTCCTTGTCTTTTTCTGACCTTTCATAAGATTTAATGAATGGTAATTCTGTATAAAAAGGCTGGATAATCTGGAAATAAACGGAACAAGATCACACTGCCTCTGAGCTGCTGTGTTTGTTACCCACCACCAACTCCTCATCCGCCTTCGGGAGACCCTGGATTCTATCTAGGCTGCAGCTGATCTGCGGCGGTTAAAAGGTATGTGACCTGTGAATTTAATCTCACAAATGAGATTATGGACCATGTTTACAGTCAACATATGCCTACACAACTCCCTTGTGACTCTTAATCTATAAATACATGCACCTAAATATACAATGCACCTCCTGGACCACCCTATAATCTCATTTTATCTTACTGGCACCTCCCTAAACCTTAACAATGTACCTTGTAAAACCACAAAGTCTACGTATATTCATCATGAAGACACCTAAATGATCTTCTCTCGCTTGAGAAGCCCATGGCCCATACCTTGGAAGTTTACTATTAAATACATTAATTGTGTTTCACTTTCAGACTCATCCTGAAAATCATTTCTGCAATGAGAAGCCAAGGACCTGGCTTAACCTGAGTGAGGTCCCCTCAAAAACTCCTAAGGCTAGGCAGCAATGCTGGGGTACATATATATCTCTCTATCTCTGCCATTGACAATCACCAAGTCTTCACTTGGGCCTGTACACGTGTCCAATGAGTGACCTTCTGATGTTAGAGAGTCAAAAACTACTCTCAATACACCTATTTTCTGGACATGCTGAGCTGTGAATAGCTGGGGGTTTTGTTTTGTTTTTGTTTTTGTTTCAGTACTGGAGGTTGAACCCAGGACCGTGCAGATGCTAGACATATGCTCTACCACTGAACCACAACCCCAGCCCATTTTTATTTTTATTTTTTTGAGACACAGGCTCACTAAGTTACCTAGGCTGGCCTTGAACTTAGGACCCTCCTTCCACAACCTCCTGAGCACCTGGGATTATAGGAGTGCACCATAATGTTGAGGGAGCTATGAAGTTTGATTAGGCATGCACAGACTACTGATTACTTTTCCTTACATCCAGTCCCTTGCCCCATTTGTCTCATAACTACCTGTAAACTCCATTCTCTGGGAGATGGATACTTGTTGCTCCCACCTCTTCTCTCCTGGCTGTCTCATGAATAAATTATCTTTTGCCAAACTCACAGTCTACTGTGAGGTGGGCAAGACAGGCCTCATTTGATAACAACTTCTGATTGTTAGGTCTATAGTTAGATATTAGCAGGCCAGGAATGAAAAGGAGATAAAAGGATTAAAAGCACGGCTCCTGCTTCCAGCCATGACCTGGGACAGGACTTGCTAGGACATAGGAAAGACAACGTTTGGATAACATCTACGCATTGTTCTAAGGGCCTCATGCCATAACTGATATTGACTGCCTGAGACCTCAGGATATGAACAAAGGCATACCATTCTAAATTATCTGTCTAGACGCCCATTCTATGAAATATTCCAAATAAGCCCATCAATCCATTTTACAAAACAAAGACCCTAGGCTCCATAAATCCTAAACCACATAAGATTGCTGAATAACAGGAGGCTTCCCCTCAGTGTGTCAGGGAAAGGCGAAGCTTGAGTTTTGCCCCCAGTGCTCATGCCACACTGGGTGGACCACTGCTTTACTCTGGTTTTAGCAAAACTAGAGAGAGAACAAACATCATGGTGCCCCTGATCTATTGGAGCATCCACATTATCTGTCTATCCAAAGTACTTTTCCTTCTAATAGAAGCTTGCTTAGTCACATGGGGTGGCACATGCCTGTAATCCTAGTGACTTGGAGGCAGAGGCAGGAGGATTGCAAGTTTGCAACCAGAGGCGGCCTGCATAATTTAGTAAGACTCTGCCTCAAAATAGTAAGTAAAAAAATGGGCTAAGGATGAAGCTCAGTATAGCACTTGCAAAGCGTATGTGAATCTCTGGGTTCAACCCTTCAGTAATGAAAAAAAAAATTGACTTTTTCTGGTCCCTCTGTCTTTTCCTTTGCCTTGAGAAATGTCCTAGTTTTAGGTCACTTCACCCAAAGAACTGAAGTTGCTCCAAAGTCCCAAGGCATCAAAGAGTCCAGGTGGACAAACAAGAAGAATAAGCCAGCCTGAAGTTCAGAATCTACCTGAGAAATGCTCCTGAGTTACCAATCACCTAGGAACTTACTCCCCTCTCCCCTAGGGAGTTTTATTCCAAAGTATGGCACTCCAGTAAGTGAAGTTTTCTTCAGGTTTAGCCAAGCTTCCCCAGGTGCATCAATTTTCCTGCTAATGTGATAACATTAGAAGAGTGATCTGAAGGGAGCCAGATGTCCTGGGCAGAAGCACTGGAAGAGTGTGCAGGAGAGTTGTGTGCACGATCAGATTTGTATTTAACAACAAAGAATTTTTTTTTTTTTTTTTTTGCGGTACTGGGGGTTGAACCCAGGGCCTCGCACTTGCATGCTCTGCAAGTGCTGGTCCACTGAGCTGCACCCTCAGCCCATCTTTTTACTTTTTTGAGACAGGGTCTCGCTAAGTTACTCGGACTGCCTCTGGTCTTAAATTTGCAGTCCTCCTGCCTCTACCTCCCAAGCTGCTGAGATTACAGGCATGCACCACCGCGCTTGACAAATAAATTTTTTTATTTTTTTATTTTTTTATTTTTTTAGGCAGAGTCTTATTATATTGCCCAGTCTGGCCCCGAACTGCTGGGCTGTTTTGTTTTGTTTTGTTTGTGGTACTTTGGGTTTGAACTCAGGGCCTCATGCATGCTTTGCAAGCACTCTGCTGTTGAGCTGCACCCCCAGCCCATTTTTTATTTATTTATTTTTTATCTTGAGACAGGGTCTTGCTAAATTACACAAGCTGCCTGTGGCCTCAAACTTGTGATCCACTCACTTTGGTGCCCAAGTCCCTGGGATTACAGGCATGAGCCACTGTGCCAGGTTGATTTGCTGGTTTTAAGAGAGCCTCCTGACTCAGCTAGCCCAGTGTTGAGATCACAGACATGCACCAAAGATTTACATTTTTAAAAATAATTTGACTGTTGTAGGGGGGATTGGGATTGATA
Source organism: Pedetes capensis (assembly GCA_007922755.1). Classification (NCBI taxonomy): domain Eukaryota; kingdom Metazoa; phylum Chordata; class Mammalia; order Rodentia; family Pedetidae; genus Pedetes; species Pedetes capensis. The sequence continues at coordinate 25,815 of VMDO01025578.1, forward strand.
GAAAAAATTTTATGGTGCGCTGCTGGGAGCCAAGACCATAAGTAACTTTTTACAAGATACCCTGATGAAAAGGTGCAGGGTGTGGTGAAAATAGCAGATGTTAAGCCACAGAGCATTGTGACCTTTAAATTGAAATTACCCTCTGAAAGCGGTTGTCAGGGTTACAGGAGGAGCTGAAGACTTCTGAAGTATCACCTGGCTCTTGTGACTTTCTTACCCTTCCCCTCCCCCTCCATGTGTATTTAAGCTACAGCAAAACATTAAAGACTTTGGAGCTTGATCAGACAACCTGTCTTGCTCTCATCCTTCGTGTCTCTTGTCTCTCTCTCCCATTCATTCGCCCCTTACTCTAGGTCCCTGTTGAACAGCCCCTCGGGCCGGGGCAGTGCGTAGATGTGAAGGAATCCTCTGACCTGCTGAGGAGTAACTTTTATTCAGGGTCGGTAAAGAGGGAGGATGGGAAAAGAAGCTGCCTGGGCAGTAATAATGGAGGAAGATGAAGGTGGCTACTGCTGCGCCAAGCTGATTGAGGCAGGGGCATTTATAGGACTGACAGGGCCTTTGTCTGAAGTTTAGGTACAAAAGTTTCTTTGGAGGAAAAGGGGGAAGAGGAAGTGTAAGTTCCCAGGTGATTGGTATCTCAAGAGCATTCTTCAGATGTATTCTGACATTTGGGCTGGCTTACTCTTGTTGTGGGCTAGGATTTAGCTCAGTTGGCACTGCTCTGCAGTCTCTGAGGTCCCAAGTTTGATTCCCAGCACTGGAAAAATGGGAGAAGGACGTGGCAATCCACTCCTGAGGCAATCCGTAAACAGCCACTGAAAATCCTATGAGGGTCGATATGAGTGTGACACGCCTCAACGACACCTGGTAACTCTTATTGTTTGCCCACATAGACTCTGATCCCTTGGGGCTTCTAATCTTAGAAGTAAGTTTCGTCTCTGAGAGGGACCCTAAAAAGGGCTCACTTTGTTCTCTCAGAGATGGTAGGGAAAGAGTGGGAAGTGGGGCCTAGGGAGAACAGTTAGGGAGTGAAGGAGCCCAGGGAGTTTTACTCCAAAATATGGCATTCTGGTAAACTAAGTGTTTTTTTTTTTTTTCCAGTACTGGCGGTTAAACCCAGGGCCTCGCGCTTGCATGCTCTGTAAATGCTGGACCACTGAGCTGCACCCTCAGCCCATTTTTTTTTTTTACTTTTTGGGACAGGGTCTTGCTAAGTTACACAGACTGCCTCTGGCTCGAACTTATGATCCTAAGCTAAATATTTTTAACTAAAGACACCTGAAGGCCAGCAGATTCTGAAGAGGTTTTACTTTGACATAGTCTTATCTACATTAAGACTAAATCCCAAAACGGAACATGATTGCTTTCCATCCCTACCCTGAAATCTCCTTAGCTACCACAGAAGACTGGGGAATGTAATCACATCTGGATGGACTTTACTACAAGATAGCATCTGTCCCTCCAGCTCATTCAAATTCCAAAGAGGGTGTGTACGTGAGCGCGCACATGCGCGCTCGCGAGTGTGTGTGTGTGGGTGGTAGAGCACTTGCGTAGCTTGCACCAGGCCCAGGGGTCCATTCTCACAAGGCAAAACAAAACAAAGCATCTCCAAGCCAATGTGTTAATTTTTGTCTCCAGGCCCATTCATTCCTGTTGTAATCACTTACTCTTCAAAATTGTCACGTTCCTCATCTTCCCCTCCCCTAGAAGGGCTGTAAAGGTCTGGGCTTAATTGGGTTGGGTTATTTGGACAATCACACTCCCTCCCCCTAACATGTTAATAAATTTGTGTATTCATATTCCCCTTCTCCCCCCCCTCCACACACTGAACTCAGGGCCGCCTGCATGGAAGCAACCACCACACTAAGCTTCTCCAGCTCATCTTTCTTCTTATTTAATTTTCTATTGTCCGTTCATTCCAGTGAATTTTCCAAGTTCAAAGGGAAAGCTCTGAATGGAGGTCTAATGAAATAATACAGCAAGAGATCTTGGACCAGGTTGGTAGCAGTGGAGGTGGTAAAAGGTGGTTGGAAGAAACATGCTTTGAAAGGTGGGAGTCAAAGGGAACTGCTATTTTGGGGGGTCAAATTAGATGGTATTTAGTTAAAGCCAAGGAACTGAAAAGAGTTAAAATGGAATTGTAAGAAGTTAAAATCTTAGGTGGAGCCAGGCATGGTAGCAAATGT
>VMDO01025579.1:0-28005 GCA_007922755.1 Pedetes capensis
CCCATATATTTGTCATTGATGGGATTTTTCATTTGTGTAGAGCTCAGTTTCTTTCTTCTGTTCTTTTTTTAAGGTTTAACTTACCCTATGCATTTATTACCATCTATTACTGATGAAGAAAGAAGGGACAAAAACCTCACAAACAGTCTATGTAATTTCACAATATATGTTGCGGGGAGGAAAAGTGACTGAGAAAGATCAATAGTATCCTAGGGTCTAGGTATATGCATTCCTGGGGGAGGTGGTTCTCTAATTCCTGTTGGAGGATGTCCCATTCCTAGAAGCATCCCTCAAGCAGAAGGAAGCCAGTTGATTGGCCCATGGGTGGTTTTATACTAGATGGAGGAGCCATAATGCTTGGGAATAAAGCTGTTCTGTCTATTGGTAGGAGTGAGTTCTCTGGCCTGGTGGCTACTGTGTTGGGGTTTCCACAAAGCTGTCAGTAGCAGCTAAAGGACCTCTTTACTCATTACTTGTGATGACCTCATTACTTGTGATGGCTCCCCAACTCCTTAGAATCTACTGCTACAGAGAGAGCCTGGTTAATTGGCACACCAATTGGTAAGCTACCCTCCCAACCCTTCCTGTAGCTCTAGCAAATGGTACCTGTGCAATGTCAGTATCTTCAGGGGATAGCTTCTGTACAGTCGTGGGTATCACATTCTCTCCATGCAGCATCACCAGATCCTAAACTTGATTTTCATCATTCTCTGGCTGCTCAGCGTTCGTTAGCTTGATCTTTTGAATTCATCACAGATACAGAGGATCAAATTCATATGCTTGTCAAAAGCCTTAAAGGTACCAATGAATATTTAGCGACTTTGCAGAATACATTCATTCTATAATCAATGTACTGCAGCATTTTGCTTCTCTTATCCACAGTCATGATTGCCATTCCATCAAATCTGACACCCATAGTAAAATTTTGGGATCTTTAAGATCTAAGAGAAGGTTATAGATAAGTGCATAATCCAGGTTCTCTTAGAAACAATGCAAGCTGAACAGAAGCTCTGTGAACAGCAGGTAGAGCATTATTTGAGTTTTGCTTGAAATAAACTATCTTGGTTTTCCAATACTGCTTTAATCACCTCTTGGTGTCAGACCAAAGATTGCCTGTCTCAGTTCTACCTGGAAGTCCATCACAGGCAACAGCTGCTGTGAATGCCTTGGGTACAACTGATGCTCTTGTTGCTCAGTAAGGCAGTCCTTTTGTGTTTGACTTGGACTTCCAACTATAGCCTGTGCTGTTCTTAGCCTGTCCATCCTACTGTAGCCTGTCCATCTTAGGTATAGGTGACCCCTTCCTCACTCTATCATATCTCTGACTACTCCTCAGGCCAAAGTGTCAGGAATCTCTGGCAGCCATTCTATTCTGTGCCTGTTTGTGTAGACCTGAGTTTCTGTCTGGTATTATTTTCTTTCATCCCAAATAACTTCCTTTCAACATATCTAAATGTAGCACTCATATGTTGTTGACTTAATTCTTTTAAATCTGAAAACATTTTGAGTTTTCCTCATTTTGGAAGAATATTTGGCTGGATATAGAATTCTAGTCTGACAGTATTTTCTCTGAGTACTTTATAAAGATGCTATCCTATTGTCTTCTGGCATGATTTTTTGTCTTCTGGCATGATTTTTTATTTATTTAATTTTATTTTAGGTTTTTTTTTTTTTTTTTTTTGAGACAGGGTTTTTCTATGCAGCTCAGGCTGACCTGGGATTCACTATGTAGCCCAGGCTGGGCTTGACCTTCTGATGAACCTCTGGTCTTGGCCTAGGAGTGTTAGGATTACCTGTGTGTGCTACCACACATGCTTGCATTGTTTCTAATGATGTCACTATTAATTTTTATTGTTGATTTCTTATATGTAATGCATCTTTTTCCATGATCTCTTTCCATGAATATAGTAAATTTGGTTCCTGTATGTTCTATCTGGTGAATTCCGTGTGTATAGTCACTGTTTATGTTGGTGAAGAAATGTATTTGCAATGAAAAGGTCATTGGTCTGACAGAATACTATCATGCAATATCCAGCATCATTTCTGTCACCAAAGCCTATTTTCCAACTACTGAGCCTTCTTCTTTTTTTCCAACTTTTGCATTCCAGTCATCAGTAATTATCAGTGCACTCTGGTTGCATATCTGGTCAGTTTCAGGCTACAGAATCTGGTAATAATTATTTCTTCATTTGTGGCCTTAGTGGTGGAATAATAGTCATATTAACTAGCCTTCCTTGTAGGGAATTGATATTATTATTCTATCATTGACAGCATTGTAGTTCAGGACAGATCTTGAGATATCATTTTTGATGATGAGTGCAACTCTGTTTCTCTTTTGTTTGTTATTCCTGGCATGATAGGCTATATGATTATCTGATTCAAATGGCCAATACCAGTTATTTTAGTTAACTGATGCCTAGAATGTCAATGTTTATGTGCTCTATTTCCCTTTTGACAATTTCTAATTTCCCTAGATTCATACTACATACATTCCACATTTCAATTATTAATGGGTGTTTACAGTTGTTCCTTGTCCTTTTGAATAGTGCCCCATCTGCAAATGGATGTCCCTGAGGCTTTACTCTATTCCCATCATGAAGGTCAACTCTACTTTGAGGAGACAGGGATCAGACCATCAACTGCTCATATGCAGGTTCAAATAAAAACTGAAGAAAATTAGAACAAGTGTATAAGAACCAAAATATGACCTTGTCTTTATCCCACCTCAGTTCAGAGACCACCTCAAGAACAGATTTGGTGCATAAGACACTAATGACCAAAGACTATATGAGTTGTGGCATGATATCAAAGATATCATTCATGAAGGAAGCAAAGGTTATTAAAAGGACAAGACACAAAGAAAAGACCAAGTTACATATCAGAAGAGATTCTGAAACATGTCCTTGAACATTAAGCAGCTAAGTAAATGGAAGACATGATGATGAAGTTAAAGAACTAAACAGAAGATTTCAAAGAGCAGCTTGAGAAGACAAAATCACATATTATAATGACATGTGCAAAGAGCTGGAGATAGAAAACCAAAAGCAAGGAACACATTCTGTTTTACTTAAGTTTAAAGAATTAAAGAAAAAAATTCAAGCCTTGAGGGGCAATAGTGAAAGATTCTACAGGGAAAATATTAAATGACACAGGAAACATCAAACGAAGATGGAAGGAGTACACAGAGTCACATGAAAAGGAATTGGTGAATGATCAACCATTTCAAGAAGTTTCATATGATGAGAAACCAATAGTACTGAAGGAAGAAGTGGGAGCTGGCTTGAATGAATTTGCAAAATATAGAGCTCCAGGAACTGATGGAATACCAACTGAGATGTTTCAACAAACAGATGCAGCACTGGAGGTGCTCATTTGTTTATAGAAGGAGATTTGGAAAATAGCTACCTGGCTAACTGACTGGAAAATATCCATATTTTGCCTATTTCCAAGAAAGGGGAACAAACTGAATGTGGAAATTATTGAACAATATCATTAATATCACATGCAAATAAAATTTTCCTAAAGTTGAGTCAAATGACTGCAGCAGTTCATAGAGAATAGGGGGAAAATCTTGCTGGATTCAGAAGAGGGTGTGGAACCAGGGACATCATTGCTGATGTCAGATGAATTTTAACTGAAAGTAGACAATACAAGAAAGAAGTCTATGTTTTATTGACTATGCACAGGCATTTGACTAAGTAGAACACAACAAATTATGGATAACATTGCAAAAAATGGGAATACTAGAGCATGTAATTTTACTCTTGAAAAATTTGTACATGGGCCAGGAGGCAGTCATTCAAACAGAACAAGGAAACACTGTCTGGTTTAAAGTCAAGAAAAATGTGCATCAGGGCTGTATCCTTTCACTGTACCTCTTCAGTCTCTATGAAGACCAAATAATCCAAGAAGCTGGACTTTATGAAGAAGAACATGGTAATATGATTGGAGGAAAACTCATTAACAACCTGCATTATGCAGATGATACAACTCTGTTTGTGGAAAGTGAGGAGGATTTGAAACATTTCCTGATGAAAATCAAAGAACACAGCCTTCAGTATTGATTGCACCTCAGCATCAACAAAACAAAAATCCTTACAACTGGGTCAGTAAGCAACTTCATGATAAATGGAGAAATGATTGAGGTTGTCCAAAATTCGCTTTATTTAGTTCTACAATCAACATCCAGCCTGCAGCTGTACCAATGTGATGTCTGATCCTGTCAGATCTCGGAACCTAAACAGGGTAGGACCTGATTAGTACTTGGATGGGAGATCACTTCGGAAAAGCAAGCACTGTAGGCTTGGGAGAAGGACCTGGTGACCCCTTCCTAAAAATCAATCAGTCTTTGAAAACATTATGAATAGCAGAGAAGCACTGACAATAGTGCCAGGCGTGGCAGTGTTGAGTAGTGTTTCATCTGTTGTACATAGGGTCGCTATCAATTGGTCCCGACTCAAGGGCACCTAACAACAACAGCAGCACAATCAATACACACAGAAGCAGCAGCGAAGAAATCAAAAGACGCATTGCTTTGGGAAAAGCTGTGGCAAAAGACCTCTTTAAACTATTGAAAAGTAAAGATGTCACATTGAAGACGAAGGTGCACCTGACTTATGCTGTGGTATTTTCATTTGCATCATATGGTTGTGAAAGTTGGACATTGAACAAGGGAGACAGGAGAAGAATTGATACTTCTCAAGTATGGTGCTGGAGATGATTATTGAATATACCATGGACTGCCAAAAGAACCAACTGATCCATCCTAGAAGAAGTGCAATCAGAGTGCTCCTTGGAATCAAGGATGGATAGACTTTGTCTTACATATTTTGGACATGTAGTTAGGAGGGACAAATCCCTTGAGAAGGACATCATGTTTGGGAGAGTGGTGAGTCAATGAAACAAAAGAAAAAAAAAAAAAGGAAAACCCTCAACTAGATGGATTGACACAGTGGCTTCAACAATGGGCTTAAACAAAAGAAAGGTCATTTTACTGGTATAATCTCAGGGAGTGTTTTGTTCTGTTGTACGCAGGGTTGTTATGAGTTGGACTCAACTCAAGAGCACCTAACAACAACAACAACAACAACAAATGCATCTTTTTGTCCTCTTAGTGCATTAAAAGTTTTCTCCTTCTCTCTAGTTTTCCACTCATATGATTTGAATCTAAAAATATTCCTTGAAGCCTACTGTGGTGGCACATGCCTGTAATCCTGAACTGGGCAGGCTGAGACAGGAGGATGGAGAGTTCAAGCACAGCCCATGGCCAGTCTGGGCTATGTAGCAAAACCCTATCTCAAAAAGAAAAGAAAATTTAAAAAGGCAAAAAAGAAAAAAGGACAAAAAAGATCCTTGCAGACTCATGTATTAAGGGCTTTATTGCCAGCTGATGGGCTTTTGAGAGGTGATTGGATCTTGAGGGTCCTAACTTCACCAATGGATTAATTTATTGATGAATTCATAGCTGAATGGAGGAAGTATGTTACTAGGGAAGAGGTTTTGAAGGCTATATCTTGAACCTGGCCCCTTCCTCTCTCTCTGCTCCCCTCACCACCATGAGGTGAGCAGCTCTGTTCCACTATGCCTTCCACTAGCCCTCTCCACCATGATAGTCTGCCTTACCCAGGTCCATAGCAATGGAGTGAGCTGACCAAGGACTGAAACTTTTGAATCTGGGAGCCAAATTAAAACTTTCCTCCTTTAAGTTGTTTTTCTCGGGTATTTTGTCACAGTGATGTAAAATGACCATCTTGGGGTTTGTAGAGTTTATTGGATCTAGAGATTGGTATATTTTTAAAAATCAAATTTGTAAAATTTTATGTGATTATATGTCCATTTTGTTACTTATATATAATTTTTTTTTTTGCATCACTCCATTCTTCTTTCTCTCTTTCTTCAACTCCAGAAAATCTGCTGGAATATATTAGATATTGTCCCATGGGTCATTGAAGCTGTTTATATTTTTCTTTCTATGCTTTAATTTTTAGTTTCTGTTGCCTTATCTTGAAGTTCATTAATCTTTTCCTCTACAGTTACCAATATGTTGAAAAACTTGTCTGGCGAATTTTTCATTTCAAATATATTTTTTAGTTCTAGAATTTCCAGTGTTTTATTCAATAGCTTCTACTTATGGGTTCAGGTCATTTGGTGGATCACTCATTGTGTCCATCTCTCCTTTAAATACTTGAATAGGTTCATAGTAGTTGTTGTTGTTGTTGTTAGGTGCTGGCAAGTCGGTATCCGACTCATAGCGACCGTCACAGGGTTTTCAATGGCTGACTGTTTCGGGATTGCCTTGGGAGTGGATTGCCAGGCCCTTCTCCCAAGATTCATAGTAGTTGTTTTAAAGTCCTCATGGGTAAGTTCCAACATCTGGTCATCCCTAGGTCTATTTCACTGCCCCTATCCTTACCTCTACCTCTTGCACATATGTGCAGGGCACATGCATGAGACAGCTGCCTTACAAAACTCTAGACAGGAATCAGAGCACAAATCAACTACTAGAGATTCCCAAACTTTAAGTTAGATTTCATCAATCCCTGTGGTCCCTCTGATGCTTGTGTTTAATTTTCAAATTCTCTTCATCTTCCTTTACACACTTCCTTCTTTTTCTTTTTAAGCTTGGAATGAGGGGCTTGTGCAGAAATTGGAAAACTTGGTTCCACTAGAACTCATTGATATCCAATCATTGACAGTCTTTTACAAGAACCAAGGTTTTTAGAACTTGGAATCTAAGAATTTAGTGTATTGGTCCTCTGATTTTAACATGCCAACTATTGGAACTCCTGTTCCCTCATACCTCAAAGGAATGGTGATCAATTCCAACAGGCTTGGAAGTATGGGGCAGGGATGGGCAATATGGGGAAAGATGAAGAAAAGAAAGAAATGCGTGGTTGGTATCTCCACTTAGTACTCTGCCACATATTTTTTCCCTAGTGAATACATGGTCATATTAAACAAGGTTTTGCCATTAATAGGAACGTGGCTTCCTTTTCCCTTCTATAAATTCCACAATTGCGTGATATTGACTGCAGACTTCTGGGAGAACACAGCTATATTTGAGCTAATAATTTTTGAAGATTGATTTTTATTGAAAAGGCAACCTGAAAGCATTAATATAAGGTAGTTTTAGATCCTCTGATCACTGCCTTATGACTAAGAATGGCTAATTTATGTTGGATGTATGTTCATTGGCATCAGTGATATGAGATTCCTTAAAGACACAGTGTCAATATTAATGAAGTTCTTAATCTGGAATTAGTGGCATCCAGGGATCTGTGGATGTATTTTTAGAGAACAATGAGGTTTTTTTTTATTGTTTGTTTGTTTAAAAGGGGTCTATATATTACATGCATTTGAGGAACTCATTTTGCATTTTGTGTTTCATAAGACAGGGGTTGTCAATCTACAGTTCATGGGCCAAATCCGACTTGTGGTCTGTTTTGGTATAGCCTATCAGCTGAGAATGGTTTTATAGTTTTAAAAGGTTGTATAATCCAAAACAAAAACAGACAAGCAAGCAAACAAAAACCTCAAACAACAACAACAAAAAAAAAAAAAAAAAAAAAAAAAAAAAAAAAAAAAAAAAAAAAAAAAAAAAAAAAAAAAAAAAAAAAAAAAAAAAAAAAAAAAAAAAGAAAAAAGAAAAGAAAGAAAAAGAAAAAAGAAAAAGAAAGAGAAATAATATGTGACAAGAGTTTTTATGTGGCCTGCAAAGTCTAAAATGTTTTACCTCCTGGCTTTTTATAGAAAAGTTTTTTGAGATTAGCAATAAAGGCAGGAGGGGAAGGATGCCCCTGTCATGGTAGCATTGTAAGTCAAAGAGCTCATCTCTATCTTTCCTTGGGTTCAAAGAAGGTGAGGTAGGACCACAGCTTGTTTTCACCTTTGTTGGGCCTTTACTTGTATATAGGTGCAAGGGGTCATTGTGTGTGTCGTGGTGGTGCCCTGCTTTTTGATGTGAAAGTGGGCATGGAAGTGTGGACCTCCTTCCAGGAGACACATGGATACAAAAGCATACAAAGATCCAAAGGGAGAGGAACATCTCTGTGGCCAAGAAAGGCAAGCCACAGCTGAGACACTTCTGCAGAGACAAAGGGCCAGGGCCAACATGGCCATCCTGAGAGCCCTCCCTCTATTTGCTCACTGGAGAAGACTTGGTTTAGTAAGAAAAGAGAATGTGAAAACCATCTTCCTGCTGGGTGATCCTTCCAGTCCTCACCCAGGCCTTTGGAATGCCCCTTTGGGATAGTAGCATGTTTTATGTTAGGTGCTGGTTGCAAGCAATGCCATTTATTATCTGCATGATTTTCAGACTGTCTGTCAGCCTTCTTATGGCAATAAATAAGTGACTGTGGATCTCTAGAGATCAAAAGTCTTCTCTTTTTGTGCAATAGCTTGGTGAAAAGGGGCTGAAATATAGCTCTCCTCCTGTATTCCTTTATCATCCTGCTGTTCCATATTTAAGTGCTATTATCTGGAAGTCATTCTTCTCAGCAATAATTTGAAAGAAAGTTGCTTACAAAGGCTTCCAGCAGAGGGGACAACTTGGGAAGAATCAAAATGGGAGAGAGATTAAATTCCAGGTTAAATCACAAGTCTGTCCCTTGAAATGAGGCATATAGATGAGAATGCAAGCAGAAAACATTGGGTAAACATGCTGGAACGTACAGTGGGTAATGGATATTGAAGGATGGTATTGTCATGCATGCTAACCAGATATTTTTATGAGTTTAAATTTAATTAGTATCTGGAAATTAACAAGGCTAGAAAGAAGGGCAATGTGTTTTTAAGTGATGGCGATGGATAGGTACTGTTGGGAACGTGTAGATAGATGAAGATTTAATTTGTAATGCATAACGAGCCAGGTGCCTATAAAACAATTTGTTTTTTAAGTTACAACCACAGAACAGAAAAACAGAACCATCCAAGGTCAGGCAATACTTATTACTACTGGCTTTCTTTGGTTATATGTTAAAGCCAGCTTTGTAAGGTGGATATTGATTTATGTTTCTCAAATTGGATGATGTGTTTTGTTTTCTTTTTAATACTCTCTGTTTCTTCTTTAAGGAATGAGGCCTAAAAATATTGTTTCTAGTCTCAAATCTTTTGAACAGTTACCTTAAATATATAAATAGGTGTGCGAAGGGCCAGGGTCGGTTCCTGCAGGAAAGGGGAGTGGGCTTCTCTATCTTCTATTCTAATACCTTTTTGTAGTTAGAGCAGTTGGTTTTTGGTGATGTTTTTTGACAAGGGCCTGAGAAATGAACTTTAGCCGGAGAGTAGCCGAAAGGGTCCAGTTCAATTTGAAAATGTAATTGCAGTTCTTTCTTCAGTCATGAACTGTAGGGATCTCATTATAGCATAAATTGAGCCTGCCCCTTGTGTCCCAAAAGGTGCTGAATGGGGGTTGAAGTCAGGGTTCTGTGGCAGGACAATTGTGTGCATGTGGGTTAAAGTCCGAGACAGATCTGGCAGGAGGAAGCTGTGCTCCTCTGAGGAGGTTAGCCCTGGTATTGAGCACAGTGCATGTGCGTGTGTGTACTGAGGGAGAAGATCCTCCACTTCATGGACTGAAGGAGGTGAGAGGACAATGCTATTTCCTGCGAAATTAATCAGGAGTTAAGGAGCTTAAGAGCTATATGGGGCACTCGTGTAAGTAATGGCTCCCTGGGGAGAGAGTGCACGTCTGTGGCACAGGCCTATGGAGTGGAACCCACTTTAGCATTGATCTTGCAACTGGCTACCTCTCCTCCTCTCTACTCAATACTGTGCACTGTAAGGTGGGGGAAAAGTTGTCTTGGACAGAAGTAGAGGCCAGGACCACAAGGGCTTTACTTCTATTGGGAATACATTTGTGTTTCTGTTTTAGCATTTCCTTTCTCTTATTTATTTCCAAGGAATTGAATTTTAGTGTTATGTCTGGGAGCATGTGGCAGGCCATACATTCCATCGTGCATATCTGTAATCCAAGCACTTTGGGAGGCTGAAGCAGGAGGATTGAACATTTGAGGCCAGCCTGGGCTAAATAGTGAGTTCCAGCCCAACTCTGGCTCTTTGGCAACTCTATCTCAGAACCTCTGCCCACCCTCCCACCATGCCCCAAAACAACAACAACAAAAAAACTCATATGAGTCTCTAGGGCTACAGAAGGATATAAAGGGTATAAGGAAGGCCATCTCGTGCAGCCATTTCTAATTCTGCTCTATAACTAGACTTTTCTAGGAGGCTTTATAAAATTCAGATTCCAGGCCCCACTCTTAGAAATTCTGATTTAGTCATTCTGAGTATCTAGGAATTGATGTTTCAGAAAAAAACAACCCAGTAACTTCTAATGGGTAGTTGGGTTTGGGAACCTATGAGCTAGTATAACTCCAGCCTGTAAGTGGAAGCACATTTAATCTTCCCAGTATGTGGAGACTATATATGCCAGACAATGTGAAAAATCATGAATTTTGACATGAGAACCAAAATCTTTGGGCCTCTGTTTATCTTTTTAGGGCCTTCTAAAAGCACAAATACTTAGCCTTCTGCTTCCTGTGTTAGGAAACCTTCCATTTAACCCAGGTGTGAGGGGTCAGAGTCAGCGGATTTCCCAAGTCCTGGGTTTGGTGACGTGCAACCTACTTAAGAGGGAACATGAGTAGTCCAGCCCAGACCAGGCATTACCCAGGCCAGACCTTGTATATCTTCCTGCACTGGCCCTGATGTATGCCAGGGAATCTAGGCAGCTTTCCTGCCAGCCTGAGGTGAGAAGGTCAGTGCACTAAAGAATCTCCCCTAGAAAACAAGAGATCAGGAAGGTGGCTGGAAAATATTGCTTTAAAATAACTTGGATCCTCATAGAAACACAGAGGAAAATACATTTAGTAGCTGTGTTTTTTGTTGGTTCTAAAGCTTCATGTTAAAGAATTAGGGGCTAATTTCTAAGGTGGGCATGCATTCTAGCTTCCGGGTCTTTCAAAATGGGGTCTCTGGAGATTGAGGGAAGGTGACAGGTGCCTCTGAATAGCACTCAGAATAAAATAGGATATTTCCATGGTGTTTGTGTGTGGTGAAAGCTGCAGTGGGGAAGCAGTCCAGCCCTTTGTTTTGGAATAATTTAAACAGGGTCATGAAGAGAGTTGCACGTTTGTACAAGTGCCTTTTGCGAACAGTAGTTTCCATCCAGTTAATAATGACCTTGGCGCTCTTATAAGAACAGCACATTCTCAATCTGTCCCTGGCTTTGCTGAGGAGCAGTCATACTTCCTGTCCCTTTAATCTCCTTTCCCATCTGGGAAGCACCAGGCTCTCCGGAAGACACCTGTTTTCTTGCCTGTTATTTGTACAGCTCAGCTCTCTGTTGGTCCTGAATGGTTATAGTAAGGAGAAACGGGACCGAGGGCCAGGCCTGTCCCTCCTGAGGCACAGAAATGCTGATGTGTTTATGAAAGACTCTCCACCTCAGGGCCTGACTCTGAACTCCCAAGTGAGACTGGGCATTGTTCATGTGCTTTTTTTTTTTTCCCTTAGTAAAGGTCACTTGAGTTTATTTCATGAAAAAGGAATTCATGGAGAATGAAAAAAGGAAGATTTTTGCAGAATTAAAATCAGAATTAGAAGAAAAAGAAACACAGAGTTAGAGGAGGAAAAGGGATCTCATGTAGTGTAGAAAAATACTATGTGTCTTTAGGAGATTGTTATTGTTGTTAGGTGCCATCAAGTTGTGTCTGACTCATAGTGGCCCTCATCAGGTTTTTAATGGCTGATTGCTGCTGGATTGTCACATCCTTCTCCCATTTTTGAGGTGCTGGGAATTGAACCCAGGACCTCAGAGACTGCAGAGTGGTGTTCTACCAACTGAGCTAAATCCTAGCCCCTTTAGGAGATCAGCAACTGTATTTTAGAGAATTATCCTGGCTGGGCCCATGTGTGAATTTCTCAATATTTGGTGAAGAGAATGAGGCTTAAAAGAGCAAGGGAGTGGCCGTGCTTTAGGTGAAGGAATCCCAATGACTATGGGATCTGAGGACCGGATATCATAGAGGCCTAAGCGTGGGCTGAGGATAGGGTGATTTCATGTTAATTTTCTGGAATTTCTTAGTCTTTGTTGTTAAAGTTCAGTGAATGAAAAGGCTTAAGGCAACCCTCAGTGAGGGATTACTGAATGCATCAATCTTTCCTGGCAGCAGCATTTACTTTTCAGCATTGGCAATTCCCATCTGGACCCACACCTCCCATTTCTCCACAAAAGAGGCTTGGGTGGGACAACAGTGTCCTTCACACACTGAGGATCCAACACAGACATGTGTATTGCAAAACTCATTGTGGTGTGGGTCTTGGGGGCAGTGGAGAGATGGTGCAGGAAAATACCAGAACAATATAAAACCCAACCCCTGCCCCCAATGGCTTCCTGTCCACATGAAATTTATAAAAAAATCCAAACAACCCACCAAAAAAGTCCATGAAAAAGAATTAAGAATGTTTAGTCAAGTAAGTTTAAAGTGAAAGACTCTTAAAATAGCAACAATCACAGAATCAAGGCATGATTAAATTATCACGGGCTGGTGAGTGAAAGTATCTAAAAACAGGAGAGCTTAAAATTCAAAGTCAGGTAATGTAATAATAATACCAACAATAAGCAAGCAAAAACATTGTAAGATATAGTAAGATACTATGATAAAATTTTTCCAAAACTCAAAGATTATCAAAAAGTGGTTGTCATTTGTTAGAGTATTTGTAAGACATAAGCATGATTATCCTCACATTGTGGGCAAGGAAGTAGAGACTCAGAAGGACATATATTAATTATGTTACCATGCTGGTGTGGTGGGGATGCTTCATAATTTCTGGAGGGTGATAAAATGGTATATTTGGTATAATTCCATTTTTGTAAAAACTATATATATATATATATATATATATATATATATATATATGAAAAAATATGCTGAACTATTAACTGGCTATTTCTGATATGTGCAACTATGGATTATCTTTACATTTTAAATTCTCTTATAAATTATGGAATGAGTGTGGATTGTTTTTGTATTAGATAAAAAAGCCTTAGAAAGTAAAAGAAGCTATGATGAGATTTTGCAAATCTTTCTGATTTATCTTTAGTTAACTGAACCTATTTTATTTTCATGAAATATAATACTTTGTTTACTAGTAGAAAATTCAACTTAGAATAACCAGTTTATATTTTTATGGCTCTTACATATATTATATATACTATTTTATAACCTAATTTCATTAATCAATTCTCTTCTGGGGAATAGGAATAGCCTACTGTTATCATAAGCAGTTTAGAATAAACATAAGTGGCCAAAATGAATGAAAATTAAAAGTAGACCTCCTCCTTACCAATTCTGGAAAATGGGAAAAAGTGGTTTGTGGGAAGTTTTATTTATTTCTAAGCCATTTTTTTGATCAGATTGTTAAGGAAAGGAAAGAAACTCACATGTTGAGTACCTATAGCCACCCATAAACAAGTCTTTATAAATTTCTGGTTTTTGAATTTTAGTAGGTTTTAAAATCAGAGCCAAATACAAGTTCCAGTAGGAGCAAGTGCATTTTATATGGTATTCTTACTTACTTTAAAGACGATCACAATGTTATTTGAATGTTTTCTTGTAAATGCTGTGAATCTATATTTGTCATTTTGTATCTGTACTCATATTAAAATTGACTTGCCAAAAAAGATAATAAATTACAATTGTAGGTGATCTTATAGAATCTTTAAATAGAATAGGTAAAGAGACAGTTTTAGGGTCTGGAGGGAATTATCTGCCATTCACCTGCCTGGATGTGCCTGGGAAGTTGCTCTGTGTCCCATTGGCAGCTCTGTAGATCAGCACCACAGTTTCAGTCTTTTATCACCAGGATCCTGAGATCCAAGTGCCAAGAGATAATTAAGATTTTATTCACAAAATATTTATCTGTTTCAGTCTCCGTGCTAGGAATTGGGGATTCAAAGATGAATCGAGTATCACCTGAAATGCCACCTGCTGTGTGATATTGAGAAATCCTCTGGCTTCCACAGAACATTTTCATTCCTCTGCAAAGCACTTTTCACATGATTTCACAATTACCTGCTCATGGGTTTGGCCCATCCAGGCGATGGTGAGCTTCCCTAAGGAAGTCCCTATAAGTGCTCACTGTTAATTGGATGAATGAATCAACGAGCTGGCTAACGAAAGGGGATTGTGACTGTTGTACAAAGAATGGGGAAAAAAGGAAGGGAAAGACTCAGGGAAATGGTACATGGAAAAGAAACGATGACTTGATGACCTCAAGAGATGTTTGTTACCTCTGCCTTGCACTCAGTTTCTGTCACTGATTTTGACTACCACCTGTTACCATGTACTGAAATTTTCTACAGAATTGAATTCCAATACAGAGGTAGCTGTAGAATTATCTTAAAAGAGAAGATTCCTGAAAAGTTGGAACTAGAATGAGTAGGTATATGGGAAAACATGGTGACAAGCAAGCTGCTAAATCTCCACATTTTGACATAGTAAGATAGACATCATCATCAGTCCCATTTCTCTAAGATTTGACCATCCTCCTATGAGGAAGCAAACTGACCTTTCTTATTTTGTAAACACACACACACACACACACACACACATACACACACACACACACACGGAAAAAAATTATTAAAAATTATGTAAGGGAACAAAAAGGACTATTTATATAGAAGTTTGTGATCATAGAGTTGGCAGCTATCCCTTGATACCTGTCCTCCCTCAAATTTTTGTTTCGGAAATCAAATGCCCAGAATAAAGATTGCATTTCCCAGCTTTCCTTCTAGCTATGGTAGATTACTAATTCCTGGCTAATGGATGCTAGGGGAAGTATTGAATGCAACTTATAAGAGATACCCTTACCAGAAAGAGAGTGTGTACTTTTGATTTTCCTTTCTCCTTCCTGTTGGCAGGAGTACAGATGGGCTAGCTTAACTCCAGCAACTATTGTGGACCATGAGGAGACTTTGTGAATGTAAGCTGAGCATAGGGGGAAGAGCAAAAAAAAAAAAAAAAAAAAGAAAATAGAGATACAGGAGTACAGGAGTCCTGTGTTCTTGAGAGTATAGCAGTTCATTCCAGTTCTGGACTTAACAATTTTTATACTCTTTGAAAGTGAAAGAGAAATAAACTAATTTGTTTAAGCTATACTTGTTTTGCCTTCAGCCCTACCACTGTGGCATCCAATCTGGTTAGATCTTAGAAGCTAAGCAGGGTTGGGCCTGGTTAGTACTTGGATGGGAGACCACCTGGGAACACTAAGTGCTGTAGGCTTGGGAGAAGGACCTGGCAACCCACTCCCCCAAAACAATCTGCCATTGAAAACCACATGAATAGCAGAGAAGCAGTAACCATACTGTTTCGCCTGTTGTGTGCAGGTTCACTATGAGTCGGGTACCGACCTGACGGCACCCAACAACAACATACTTGTTTTGGATTATTCTGTAACTCACAGAAGACTCCAATTCTAACTAATACAGCAACTGTGAATTGAAAGGAATATTTTGTTAATTTCTTTTGACTAAGCAGATCATAAATGTTAGCATATATATGCTCTGAATCCAGCTCTTGCCCTGGGAGTTTGGTTAATAGTGAGGTGTCAGTTTGTGGCTTGGGCCTCCTCCAGAAGGTGTGGCTCAGATTATAGTGAGGTCTTTGGTCACGGAGGAACACAACTGAGGGGAGAGAGCATGGGCTTGAGGTCCCAGAGAATTGGGTTAAAGCATTGAATCTCAGTAATTTGTGAAATTTGGATTTTGGTACTGTGATTGTGAGAATTAATCAGATATTAGATACAGAGAATATGTCAGTAATTGACACATGACAGATAGTGAAAATGTAGCTATTATAATTAGAGTACATTAGGTGTTAATAGGCCGTCTCTCCCCAAAGTTTATAAAGCTCTTCCTGTTATGATTAAGAGCAATGCATGGATTAAATGCTATCTAAATGAATCACCATAGATAGAAACATAAGAGCTAAAAAGAAAGCCTCCTAGTATAAAAATTTCTTTTGATACCTAAGATATTTTTGCTCAACAACAATTATAAAGTGATGGTTTCTCCCTTTTATAACAAACTAAAAATGAATCTATTATTGAATGAGATTTTAAATAATTGCATTGGATTGGGATTTTTTTCCTTCAGTACTATGGGGTTGAACTGAGGGCTGTGCACATGTAGGCAAGTGCTCTACCACTGTGATGTACCCCAACTCATTTTTACTTTTTTGTTTTGAGACAGGATCTTACAAAGTTGTACAGGCTCCCTCTGGCCTTGAACTTGTGATCCTCCTGCCTCAGCCTCCCAAATTGCTGGGATTGCAGGGGTATGCTATTTTACTCAGCTTCGGTTCAGAGTCTTAATCTCAGAAAACAGAATAACAAATGTAAATTTTAATAGAAAGGAATTTCTTAGAGGATATTTATAGTTTCTAGAATTTTCAGGAAGACCAGCAAAACAAGGCTGGAAAGTATCCATCCAGGAATGGGGCAGCCCAGAACAGCTCCAACTATATCAGATAGTGTTAGATTTTGTGGAAACTGTGCTCCAGTCCTGTCCTCCACTTAGCATCTGTGAGCTGGGGACTGGAGACCAGACCCTCAGCCACAGCTGCCACAGGAGAGCAGAGCCTTGGCAGCCACACTGACTGGTCTCTTTGTGTCACTCCTGACTCTTGACTTGCTTAGGCCCTTAAACACTTATGTGACACTGGATAGAATTTAGGTAACCTGCAGCTCACTAAGGGCAAAGAAATGCACCTTTGAATCTTACCATACTATAGGACCAGGGGTGTCTTAGGCTGCTTTGCCCAGAATGCAGAGCCTGAGACAAAGGCTTGAATGTGGGGTGTTTATTTTGGGAAATTATCCTAGGGAATAGGAGTTGGGATTAGGAAGAACATTAAGCCAGAGATGAGGGAATTAGTTTAAATTTGACAAGCTTCATGTTTCCCACCATCAAGGGAAATATAGACTCAAGAGCTTTATGCAGCTCAGTATGGAAATAAATTCAATGGAGTCGTGAGTGTGAACTATAAAAAACTGTACCTGCTGGGTTTGGAGATGGGGAAATGGGCAGGGAGCAATTGTAATAGAATATAGGGCCTGGCATGGGACAGGGACTGTAAGAAGCAAAATAAGGAACACACAGGCTCTCACTGATGGGCCTTGGTGATGCCTAGTTGTACCTGGAGAGGGGAGGGTCATTTGAGATGGTGCCATGTGTCTAGTTGCTGTGTGGGATTTTGGCAGTGTCTTCACTGAGATCAAGAATACTGGAGAAGGGAAAGATATGGATGGGGATGGGAGGGGCAATGGGTCCATCTTGGACATGCTGAGCTGGAGGCACCTGTGGAGGTCTACAGTAGAACATCATTGGGAATGAGGGATCTGGAGTCAGGAGAGAGAGCATGGCTGGTGACATAAATGCAAGAATCTTAAGCATTTAAGGGGAGTGTGAAGGAAACAGAAATGGCAAAGAAGACTGAGAGTTCCCCACACATCCTTGCCAGATCAGGCAAGTTTGTCATTTGCAAGTTCCATACAAAGGTTTTAGGGACAGATCTACTTCCTCTTCTGCTGGGTGCCAGAAATGCCAATTCCACCCCCTTGAAGTTCGATCCTCCAGAGAGATTGCTCTAGGTTCTTGAAGACAAGCAAGCAGGGCCTTTTATTTATTGTTTATTTATTCTTGAAATTTTACTCCTAATTGCTACTGCCAAATATAATGGGAATAATAAAATTAATAAACCCAGAAGATTTAGAGACTCTTAAAAAATTCACACAGTTTTGGTTTCTACTCTGTGTTGGTATCTCTTGCTGAGACAGTAACTGGTAGTCCTCTTGAGTCCTTGCCTTCTGTTTTCATTCCTGAGGTAGAGTATATTAACCCTTCTCTCTACTTCCGGGTCCCCCTACTTTGGGGAAGGATGTGACATTGTGCAGCTTTTGGCACAATCCTAAGAATGCAATTTGGACAAAAAACCAAAACCAAAACCAAAACCAAACCAACCAAACAAAAAAACCATGTTCTTTATTCCCACATGGGCAACTTGCAGGCTCAAGAACCTCCAAACTCAGTACCAGGCACTTTCTCGTGACACCTACTCTGTGTGGGAATAGATCTGACTCTGACTGGATCAAAGAGGCTTCAAGAAGAGACTTAGTTGTCAATAGGGTCAATCCTGGGTGGAGGCTGATTCAGGAGAGGACTGAGGAGAGGCTGTTAGGATTGGAAGCCATGCTATGACTTGGCAACTCCTAAGGAAGTAGCTTCTCAAGAGTGATGAGATTTGATATGCTCATCAGCTTATAGTTAGACAAAATAATACTTGTAAAAATAACCTGAACCATTGAAAAGTCTGTGCTCAAGATCCTGTTGATAACCTCTAGAAGGGAAAATATCTTGATTTCTGTAAACAATGCAAGAATCTCCTTGTCCCTCCACTCCGTGTGTGTGTGTGTGTGTGTGTGTGTGTGTGTGTGTGTGTAAGTAAGTAAGTAAATTTAAGGACAGATTCAAACCAGATCACCATTATGGAATCACAAAGAGCAAAAAGAATCCATGGGAACTAAGAGGAAATATTTGGGTACTATCTAAAGAAGCATACAGCCTGTGACATCCGGTCCCGTCAGATCTTGGAAGCTAAGCAGGGTCGGGCCTGGCTAATACTTGGATGGGAGACTGCCTAGGAACACCAGGTGCTGTAGGCTTGGGAGACGGACCCGGCAACCCACTCACAAAAGTGAATCTGCCATTGAAAACTCTATGAACAGCAGAGGAGCACTGATGATAGTGTTTCCGCCTATTGTACGCAGGGGCGCTTTGAGTCAGATACTGACTTGAGAGAACCTAACAACAACAATCTAAAGAAGAAAAAATTTGTGCATTGAAGTGGTAATATTGCTTATACTGGCAGATCTAGAAGGAAAGCACTTTCTCCCTTAGAGGTTGTTATATATGATGAAGTCTTTCTTTACCACCATAAATTTGACTTTTGAAAGGACATTACCATTGTACAAGTTCCCTGCTGAAATGCTCACAATATATACCAATTTCACCTACACCTACCTTCCAAATCTTTTCTGACAAGTGAGCATTGGCAATTTATATACCTCATTGGATGAACGTTGTAGGCATTTTTTAAAAAGTAGAAACATTCTGATTTTTTGAATGTTATTATAAATATTCAAAATAAAAAGATCAAGACCCCTTAAAAATATTTTGAAAACGCTGGAAGTTTAATGGCTAGAAGGAGAAATTTCAAGTATATCAATGTAGAATAATCTTAATATCAAAAGTAAGAAGGTGGGAATGCTTGCTTAGCATGCACAAGACCCTGGGTTCGATCCCTAGCACTGGGAAAAGAACCCCCATACAAAAAACAAACCAAACAACAACAACAACAAGGTGCAAGACGATGTACTGGGAGGTGAAGTGGACCTGGATTGGAGAGACAGAATAATAATACCCACGGGCTGTGCTCCAACCCCCATGTGTTTGTCAGTTTGCCATACAATGGGGGCCTGTGTGCTGTTGTGATGCTGAAAGCTGTGCCATGGGTATTAGAGATACCATCAGGGTCACCCATGGTGGACAGGTTTTAAGCTGAGCTTTCAGACTAAGACAGACTAATGAGAAGGACAGGGATAATTCACTCCTGAAATAATTAGCAATTTAGAACCTTATGAATAACAGCTATGAATAGTCAGAACAAGACCAGGTGATGATTGTGGATCAGACCATCAACTGCTTATAGGCAGGTTCAAACTGAAACAGAAGAAAATTAGAACAAGTATATGAGAGCCAGGATATGATCTGAGTTCACAGACTACCCCAGAAACAAATTTGATGCATTAGACACTAATGAGTGAAGACCAGATGAGTTGTGGCATGACATCAAAGACATCATTCATGAAGAAAGCAAAAGGTTATTTAAAAGACAGGGAAAAAAGGAAAAGACCCAATTACATGTCAAAAGAGATTCTGAAATTTGCCCTCGAACATCAAATAGCTAAAGAAAAAGGAAGGCATGATGAAGTTAGGAAATAAACAGAAGATTTCAAAGGGCAACTTGAAGAGACAAAGTCAAATATTATAATGTGCAAAGAGCTGGAGATAAAAACAAAAAGCAAAGAACACACTCTGTTTTACTTAAGCTTAAAAAATTAAAGAAAAATTCAAGCCTTGAGAGGAAATAGTGAAGGATTCTACAGGGAAAATATTAAACCACACAAGAAACACCAAAAGAACATGGAAGGTATACACAGAGTCATTATACCAAAAAGAATTGGTGAATGACCAACCATTTCAAGAGGTTGCATATAATCAGGAACCAATGGTACTGAAGGAAGAAGTGGAAGCTACCTTGAAGGAAATGGTGAAATACAAGGCTGCAAGAATTGACAGAATAGCAACTGAGATGTTTCAATAAACAGATGCAGCACTGGGGGTGCTCACTTGTTTATAGAAAGAGATTTGGAAGATAGTCACTTGGCCAACTGATTGGAAGATATCCATATTTGTGCCAATTCTCAAGAAGGGGGATCTAACCAAATGTGGAAATTATTGAACAATATCATTAACATCTCGTACAAGTAAAATTTTGCCAAAGATCATTCAAAAGTGACTACAGCAGTACATAGACAGGACTGCTAGAAAATCAAGCTGGATTCAGAAGAGGGTGTGGAGCCAGGGACATCATTGCTGATGTTAGATGGATATTAGCCAAAAAGAGAATACCAGAAAGGTGTCTGTCTATGCTTTGTTGACTATGTGAAGGCATTTGACTACATGGATCACAAGAAATTATGGCTGACATTTTGAAGAATGGGAATAACAGAGCACTTAATTGTACTCATGAGGAATCTGTACATGGACCAGGAGGCAGTCAATTGAACAGAAAGAGGGAACACTGATTGGTTTAAAGTCAAGAAAGGTGAGCATCAGGGCTGTATCTTTTCACTGTACTTCTTTAATCTCTACACTGAGCAAATAATCTGAGAAATTGGACTTTATGAAGAACATCGCATCAGGATTGGAGGAAGATTCATTCACAACCTGCGTTATGCAGATGACACAACTCTGTTTTCTGAAAGTGAAGAGGATTTGAAACATTTACTGATAAAGATCAAAGAACACAGGCTTCTGTGTGGATTGTGCCTGAACATCAAGATAACAAAAATCCTTACAACTGGGTCAATATACAACTTCATGGTAAATGGAGAAAAGATTGAGGTTGTCCAAGATTTTGCTTTATTTGGTTGGATAATCAACACCCATGGAAGCAGTAGTCAAGAAACCAAAAGATTGCAGGGCGCGGTGGCGCACGCCTGTAATCCCAGAGGCTGGGGAGGCAGAGGCAGGAGGATCACAAGTTCGAGACCAGAGGCAGTCTGCGTAACTTAGTGAGACCCTGTCTCAAAAAGTAAAAAAATGGGCTGGTGGCACAGCTCAGTGGTTCAGCACTTGCAGAGCATGCAGGCGCGAGGCCCTGGGTTCAACCCCCAGTACCACAAAAAAAAAAAAAAAAAAAAAAAAAAAAAAAAAAAAAAAAAAAAAAAAAAAAAAAAAAAAAAAAGAAAAAAGAAACCAAAAGATGTTTTACGTTGGGAAAAGCTGTTGCAAAAGACCTTTTTAAAGTGCTGAAAAGTAAAGATGTCACATTGAAGATGAAGGTGCGCCTGACATGCCATAATATTTTCAGTCACATCATATGGTTGTGAAAGCTAGACATTGAATAAGGTAGACAGGAGAAGATTTGAAGCTTTTGAATTATGGTGCTGGAGATGAATATTGAATATACCATGGACTGTCAAAAGAGTCAACAGATCTGTCCTAGAAGAAATACAACCAGATTGCTCCTTGGAAGCAAGGATGGCTAGACTGCGTCTAACATATTTTGGACATGTTTTCAGGAGGAACAAATCCCTGGAGAAGGACATTATTTTTGTGAGTGTGGAAGGTCAATGAAAAAAAGGAGAACCTTCAATTAGGTGGATTGACACAGTGTCTGCAACAATGGGCTCAAATGTAGAAAATAAGATCATGTTACTGGCACAATGTCAGGGAGTGTTTTGTTCTATTATACATAGGGTCACTATGAGTTGAACCCAACTCAACAACACCTAACAAAAACAACAATTTAGGTGAAATCTTTCTAAACACTAACCTCCTTTCTTTCCTGCCTTTTATCCTTTTTTTGTTGTTTTTGGTGCTGTTGAGTTGGTGTCCTACTCAAAGGGACTCTATGTACAACAGGTGAAACAGTATTGTTAGTGTTTCTCTGCTATTCAAAGGATTTTCAATGGCTGATTGGTTTTGGGGAGTGGGTTACCAGGTCCTTCTCCCAAGTCTACAGCACCTGTTTTCCCCAGGTGGTCTCCCATCCAAGTACTAACCAGGTCTGACCCTGCTTACCTTCCGAGATCTGACAGGATTGGACACCACAGTGGTATAGCTGTAGGCAAACCTCTTTTGGGACTCT
The DNA here is from genome assembly GCA_007922755.1 of Pedetes capensis. Taxonomy (NCBI): domain Eukaryota; kingdom Metazoa; phylum Chordata; class Mammalia; order Rodentia; family Pedetidae; genus Pedetes; species Pedetes capensis. The sequence goes on from VMDO01025579.1 coordinate 22,500, forward strand.
TCAATATAGAGAAATAACAGGCCAAGAGGAAGCAACAAGCTAGGACAAGAAGCTTAGAAGAAGGTCCAGTAAAAACTGAAGGATTTGAACATGGAGCTTCAAAGGAAAAGTTAAGGAAATATTTAGCATAATGGGAAAAGCATCAAGATGCAATTGCTATCTTCTCTCCATAAATTGTAAACACAATTATTCATGTGATTTCACAATACCTTGAAGTCCTAATCTTCAGAGTAAGCTGAGCCTGATGGAAGAGGCAGAATATGTGTTTCCCTGAGTATTTGACACCCCAAATATATGCTCATAAATAATCCTCTAAAGATAGACATTGTAAGATTCCCAATACACTTCTGTTTCTCTTTTTCTTCCTTCCTATCTTATGTCCCTCTCATCTTCTTTCCCTTCCTTCTCTCCATTCCCTACTTTTACTCCCAGTTATTGCACACTTACTAGATTCCAGGCCTTCTTCTAGGCACTGAAAACATAAAGCAATTGTATGTAAGGCCCACAATTACCTTACAGCATGACAGTATGTTGGAATTCCTAGGGGGATAGAGAGTACCCTAAACATGGCTGGTCCCAGGAGTTCATCTAGCCCACTTGGAGGATCGACCCCTCTCCTCTGGGGCAAATGACCCTTACCCTATATCTGGGTCATTTGCTCCCATTTAATCCTGTGGAGCAAGATAGCAATGGGTCACCTTTGCCATGCATCTGGGTATCTCACTCTTCCCCCCTCCCATCGAGTGGGCCAAGATGGCACCCCAGGTATGGTATCATCTAAAGCCCCTGGTGCCGGTTTGGTTATTGGTGATCCAATCCCGTTCCCATGATTGGCTGGCAATCAGGCCATATAAACTCCAGAGCTCAGAGTTCAACAGCCATTCTGAACACCATCCAAGAGAAGCTCACAGGGTCCTTGTGGTTCCTTAAGGGCAAAAGGCCCATTTACTTGTCTGCCTAGCTTAGCCTTCAGCCTTCCTCAGACCTACCTTCATCATACTTCAACCTGCCTGCCACCTCTATGCGACATCGAGCTCTATGCTGGATATCCTACATGGACTGACAACTTCGAGAGGCAAGACTCTGAGGGGCAAGCCTCCAAAAGTCAAGCACAGAGCCTGTGAAATGGCGAAGCCTGTGAACTGGAAGAGCAATGACACCCAGGAGTCTGCCCCAGCAGCAGAGACAGCAGCTGAGTGCTTCCCTTCTCCAACTGCCCTTTCCCCTCTCCCTAATCCTCCATTCCTTTCCCCTCTTTTATGAATAAACCCCTATCCTTTTTTATCCTGTGCATGATGCTCTATTCTCCAGTGACAGGCTCGCTACTGGGTGCAGCATTGGGGCACCCACCTCTTGCTTCCACCCACAATGCAGAGAGAGAGAAATCCCAGAAAGAACCCAAACAACAGTACAGCATAGAGATCAGTACAGATTGCTATAGCAACTAGGGGTAGGTCATCTGATTCAGGACTAAATAGCACAGGGCAAGACTCAAGGTGGGATCTGGGTTGAGTAGTTGTGGGAACAATGATGAGCATGTGATATTTGTTGTTGTTGTTAGGTACTGTTGAGTTCTGTCTGACTCATAGCGACCCTCACAGGCTTTTCTTTCTTTTCCTCCCTCCCTTTATTGATAAATGACACTGGGGTCATTTATCACTAGTGGGGTACTGAGTAATACAGCATTGGCCTTTTCCATTATGCAACTATTACATCACTTTTGGTTACACTTTTGTCAACTTATAAGGTTTATGGAGCCTTATGACTTAACATGTAGTAAAACTCAAATGTGTATTTGGGTTATATTCCCCTATTTTTCCTATGTACTCATGAAGTTGCATTGTTTACATCGAGACTATCCTCTCCCTCTCTATCCTCACAGGGTTTTCAATGGTTAATTGCCTTGGGATTGCTTCAGGAGTGGATTGCCATGTCCTTCTTCCTATGTGATATTTAGGAGGAAGAAATGGATAAAGGGGATAAAGGTGAGATGGAGGAGAAGTTCCTAGGTTCCTGGCAGGTACATCTGCATAGGAGGTAAACATAACAGAAGAAATGGTTTTGGAAGAAAAGATAATTAATTTAGTATTAGTCATATTGAGTTTAAGGTGCAGCAAGATATTTTAGTGACTGTAAATTTGGCTGTTATATTTTAGTCTGAAGTACAGGAGGGTGTTTGGCCTAAATCCATTTCTCTGCACATGTATTTTAACATTTATTATTAACTCAAATGGAAAAATAATAATACTAATGTGGCAAAAATAAGTTTCTGTCTCCTTCTTTGTCCCTTCCAATCCTATTCCAGATGCAGAGAATTTTACGAAAAAAAATCACACTATGCTCTGGAAGGCTGGGATTTGGCTCAGTGGGTAGAGCGCTGCGCTGCAGTCTCTGAGGTCCCGAGTTCAATTCCCAGCACCGCAAAAATGGGAGAAGGACCTGGCAATCCACTCCCAAGACAATCCCGAAGCACTCAGCCATTGAAAACCCTATGAGGGTCACTATGAGTTGGATACTGACTCGACGGCACCTAACAACAACAACATGCTCTGGAAGGCAGTCATTGCTAGGTAAAGATTGGTTTGTGGGACCCACTTAGATGACTGAAATCCCAAGCTTGCTCCTCTGGAGGGTTATAGGCAGGTACCCACCAAGAAGAAAGATAGTAATGGTTTAGATCACATGGTGTAATGCTGGAAGGGTGAGCTGGAACCCTAACAGAACAGACAAGTAGAAAAGGGAAGATGATTGGAGACTGGGCAAAGAAAAACAACTTGTGGTGGAATCCGAGGTAGACTGTGCATGGGCTGGAAGGAGACCTGAAAGGGAAAGAGATACTTTGTACTGCTATCTGGCTTCAGGGACCAACTTGTAGTGAGGTGATATTATTTCTGATAATAACCTATACTTTTTGAGCCTTCCCGGTGTTTTAGGGATCAATGCAAGATAATCATAAATAACACATATTCAGCTAATTTTTAGTGCATTTCTAAGCACTGTGTTAATTGCTTATATGCATTGTCACACTTGGTCCTCACAATAAATTTATGACATAGGTATTATTACTTCTGTTTTACAGGTAAGGAAGCTGAGACTCAAGAGAGCAGCTTGTTGGGGGAAAAACAGCTAGTGAGTAATGGAACAACTCAAACTCAGTGTTTCTATCTTCAACCATTACACTCTGTTGAAGGTCATCAGGATAAAGATGGGCTATGGTGGGTTAGGGAGCATGTAGAGGGAGAACAGCAGAAATCTGAAGAAGGGAAGTTGGGAAACAGTGGTCTTCCAAAGGGTGAAGGTAAAGAGGAGCCCCCAGGGAGACTGAGGAATGGCCCTAGAAGAAAGAGAAGAATAAGAAGGGAGAGTGATCATGGCAGCCAAGGAAATGGAGTTGCGATAAGGAGGAAGAAGGCAGCCAATGCTACAGAGTCAGGTAAGGTAATTACGAAGACATGTCATTGAACTTGACAGTCTGATAGCCATTGGCCTTGGTAATTTTAGCTAAAGCCAGATTCAGGTGGGTTAAGGAGAAAATGAGAAGGTAGCAGAGAGAAGCAGAAAGCTGATGAGTCCATTTGGAAGTCTGGCTGTGAAGAGGAGGAAGGAATGGGGACTAGAGAAGAATGTCAGGTTGAAAGTTTTTAATGCCTTTTAGGATGAGGAAACTTGTGACTGTTTACATGATTGAGTAAAGGAAAGCTTGATGGCACAGGCTAGAGCAAGGGAGGAAGGACGGGGGATGGGCGCATGCACACATGTGTGTGCACACACAGACAGACAGACAGACACACACACACACTAGAACACAGAATACAAGCTCCAGAGCACATGAGTGCAGCCACGTGTAAAGGCAGTATCCTCCTATTGCTGTCACAGAAGGATATGGGGAAGATTGTAGATGGCTCAGAAGGAAGGTGAGGCTTCTTGCCTAATGTTTTCTAATTCCTCTGTAAAGAAGGAAGGAAAGGAATCTTTTGAAAGCTAGGGTGTAGGAGGTGGGATTGGGGTGGATTGAAGACAAAGTAAGGATGGTGGACATGGATTTTAGTAGCATCTCTAGTGTGGGACTCATTTCCTATCATTAGACACTTAAGTGGTTCCAAATTTTCACTATGATAAACAGAACAGAGATGGAATGATTGTCTAAAGATGAACTTGAGGGCTAGGGTTGTAGCTCAATGGTAGAGCACTTGCCTAACATGCATGAGGGCCTGGGCTTGATCCCTAGCACTACAACAACAGATAGAACTTGAAGATTTTTTTTTAAATGGAAGAAAAATCTCCATTAATGCTCAAGAAATGACCCCAGCAGGGCAGGTTCAAAGTTAGTCATATTTGAAAAAAAGTATTTGTTGTTGTTGTTGTTGTTAGGTGCTGTCAAGTTGAGTCCAACTCACAGCCACCCTATGTACAGGAGATGGAAACACTAATTCTGTGCCAGGCACACAATCTTATTTATGTTTAAGCCCATTGTTGCAGACACTGTGTCAATCCATCTGATGGAGGGTTCCTTTTTTTCATTGACCTCTCACTCTCCCAAACATGATGTCTTTCTCCAGGGATTTCTCTCTCCTGACTACATGTCCAAAATATGTAAGATGCAGTCTAGCCATCCTTGCTTCCAAGGAGCACTGTGGTTGCACTTCTTCTAGGACAGATCTGTTGGTTCTTTTGGCAGTCCATGGTATATTCAATAGTCATCTCCAGCACTGTAAATCAAAATTATCAATTCTTCTCCTGTCTCCCTTGTTCAACGTCCAACTTTCATAACCATATGATGTGACTGAAAATACCATGGCATGAGTCAGGCACACCTTCATCTTCTATGTGACATCTTTACTTTTCAATAGTTTAAAGCAATCTTTTCCCACAGCTTTTCCCGATACAATATGTCTTTTGATTTCTTGACTGCTGCTTCCATGGGTATTGATTATAGAGCCAAATAAAGCAAAATCACAGACAACTTCAATGTTTTCTCCATTTATTGTGAAGTTACATACTGACTCTGTCATTTTTGTTTTGTTGATGTTTAGTCAAAATCCATACTGAAGGCTATGATCTTTGATCTTCATCAGTAAATGTTTTAAATCCTCTTCACTTTCAGCAAGCAGAGTTGTGTCCTCTGCATAACACAGGTTGTTAATGAGTCTTCCTCCAATCCTGATGCCCTTGTTCTTCATGAAGTCTAGCTTCTTGAGTTATTTGCTCAGCATATAAAGTGAAGAGATATAGTTAAAGGATACAGCCCTAATGCATAACTTACTCAACTTTAAACCAGGCAGTGTTTCCTTGTTCTATTTGAACAACTGCCTCCTGGTCCATGTACAGATTCCTCTTGAGTGCAAGTAGATGCTCTGGTATTCCCATTTTTCGAAGTGTTATCCATAATTTGTTATGATCTACACAATCAAATTCCTTTTCATAGTCAATAAAACATAGACAGACATATTTCTGATATTCTCTGCTGGTGGCTAATATCCACCTAACATCAGCAATGATGTCCCTG